>QLTV01000376.1:77302-94569 GCA_003457575.1 Thermophis baileyi
TCTACTCTATTCTATTCTATTCTATTCTATTCTATTCTATTCTATTCTATTCTATTCTATTCTATTCTATTCTATTCTATTCTATTCTATTCTATTCTATTCTGCGTTTGGATGGGGTGGAAGGTCTCTGACTTAGTCCTACCAAGATCGAATGGTTGTGGATATTTGGACCACCCAGATCTGGGAATATTCCATAATTGGCCTTAGATGGGATGGCATCTAAATAGGCATTCAAAGGGTGATGCCTATTTAGGGCCCTTACCTTTGGTCAACTTCATCTGGTGTACCTTTTACAACTCTGCTTCCTGAACTGCATTGATTACACGTTTGCTTCTAGATGTGATTCAGTGCTTACTTGAGGGACCGCCTGTCTCCCATCTGTCATCTATTGGCATGTTAGAACTGCATACTAAATTGAGGTTGCTCCCCAAGATTCAAATGGCTCCCACCCTAGTGGTATTTTCAAGGGTCCTGAAGGTATGGCTTTTGTCCAGGCCTTTGGTGACAACGATGTTTGCTTCTTTTTCTTTGTTCTCTCTGCCATCTTTCTTTTCTTTTGTTTTTTGTGTTGTCTCTTTGTTTTTAAATATTTTTGACAATTTTAAAATCACCCACCATTATTAGGAGTCAAGCAGCATATAATTACAGAAAGGATATCTTAACAATATTCTGTTCTATTCATATATTCTGCTGTCCTAGGTTATATCTGTAAGTTTATTTCTATTCTTAAGTGCACTAAATTTAAATGTGTGTATTTGTATCTAGACTTTTTATTAACTTTCAGTTTAGAATATATCCGTTTCACAAAAAAATATACAGAATTTGGGGTGTCAGACTTGCCAAACAGAAGGTGAAGCTGCCATAACCTGCAAAGAGTTTGTAAGATGCATTGAAAAATAATGGCAGCTAAAATACAATAAATGGTTATTGTCAAATTGATGGATAGACTAAAGTCAGTGTATTCCCATGAGCAGTGCTGTTTTATTCATAGATAATTATTGTGTATAGATCCAGAACCGTTTGAGGTACTCTTGCTGTAATAAAACTACAGATTTGTATTTGTATTAGAAAAGAAAATAATATTTAATTCTGATTAATTAGTCTAGTAATTGTGAGTGTACAGCACAAATTGAACCAAAATCCTGAAATACATTAATGCAGAAGTAGGTCTATTGCTTTGTGGATAATGTATTGGAGCACAGAAGAATAGTAAGATGATCCAGGGTTCAGATTAAGCAGTGACACAGCTCTTCTTAAAATCTTTAATCTCTCCACCCCTCCATTCATTTTCTTTGTCACCTCCTTTTGTCTTCTGTTTGAAGTCTTTAATTTAGCTCCTTCTATGTCAGACTGCCAGGAGAACAACACATTGCTCTTGGGAGAGGTCTCAATTGATTCCCTAGACAGAGCTTTTGAAACGAGGCCAAAAATGGCTCACAATTAGACTCGAGGCTGTAGGGTACCCATTCTAGCTTTGAAAAGGGCTTCTTTGTATAAAACTTGAAAAATGGAGGGCATTGTCAGGTCACAGTTTAATTAACATGCTAAGCACACGAGAGAAAATGGATCCAAAAAACAAATATAAGATTTAACTTTTTGCAAAGACACTGTGGAAATAATGCAAGATTGTTGGTAATGTTGGGTTTTGGTTAGAAGGACTGGCATTTATTTTATATATATTTATGTTAAACTAAGTACATAGCTGCTTAAACCTCTTTTTATCTGACAGTATGGAGATATTTCTGTTCTTTTTTATCAATGACTAAAATACTAAGAAGAGTCTTCTATGCATAGATTGTTTAAATGTGATACTCTTCTTTAAGATTTTTCTACATATGAAGAATGGAATATGTATGAACATTTGCAAGATATTCTATTATCCACATTTATTATTATTATTTTATTAAACTTAAATATGTAATATTTATTAAACTTAAATATAAATATTCATTAAACAAGATTCAGTTCAACCCACACATTTTGTAATTCTGTATGAATCTTACTGTAAGTACATCCTACCAATTCTATTCAAATTTATTGCTATATTATACACGCCAAAAATTTCTTGTGATACCAATATGTCATACTAATATTTTTTTTGTATTGCTGAAATTTACATAGCCTTATCATGATGTAACAATGCCTATCAGATTTTTAGTACATTATTTGAGTAATTGCTACCAAAACATGCCACTTAAACTGCAGCATGAAATACCCAAGTCATTTCCATCCCGCATACCACTTTCCTTCTCATTTTATCAGGTTTAGTACAATGTGTAAAAATGTTTCTATTCATGTCTACAATTGGGCACATTGCTTTGTTAGGGTTTAATAATACACAGGGATTATTTTCATGTCCAATGAATATGAATTGAGTCGGCATTGAACTCCTTGGAAAGGACTGCTGGATGAAAGTATTGTAAACATACAAAGAAAGGCTGTGCAAGAAATTCCAAGGGCCATCTTACAAAATATTGTTTTGAAACCACTGCTCAGCATATTTCTGTGACTGTCTTGGTCTTCTAGAGCAGTGGTGTCAAACTCAAGGCCCAGGGGATGGATCCGGCCCATGGGGTGCTTAGATCTGGCCCATGGGGCCACCCTGGAAACAGCGAAGGACTGGCCCATGGTGCCTCTGCCAGTGAAAACAGAGCTCGGGAGGGCTGCACACGGCCCTCCCGAGCTCCGTTTTTGCTGACAGAGGGTTGCAGGAGGCTGTCGCAGCCAAAAATGGAGATTGGGAGCCCATTTTCTCTGGCAGAGCCTCGGTCCACCACAGGTGCACCCGACACGAGTGACGTTGAGCTGGCTATGCCCACCCTTGCCACGCCCACTCCACCCCCCCGAGGTTAAACACAACCCTGATGTGGCCCTCAGTGAAATTGAGTTTGACACCCCTGTTCTAAAGATAGTCCAGCATGTAGAGAATAAACTTCCACCAGAATTGTCATACTTCAGTACTTTGAGCTCTAGGGTTTGAGACAATATATATTGTCCTGTGTGATTACCTACATTTGTATACTATGTTTAGACATAATGCATGAACCAGATTCTATGTAGTTTATTGGTGATTTTGTTTTTAATGGACAGAGTTTTCTACTCAGTATTCTGCAGATAACTGGGAAAAATACCTGTGGTCAAGATAAGATTTTGAGGGGAAAAACAAGACTCTGATCAGCAGAATTTTTCTCCCAATAATTTTCTTTTTAACCATATTTTAAAGTGAATGAAGTGGTACATATTAAAATCTAAAGTGAGGGTATGAGGAGATTAAATTTAAAATAGCACTACTGCCCAAATTAGCATATTTGAGCAAAAAAACCCAAAACCTTACCCTATTTCAATAGATATTTGTATTCTTATGGATAATTGAATATCTGACAGCCATTGAGATTTTGACAGTTGGATAATTTATATTTATATTGTTCCTACTTTGCTAACTAGTAAAGTAGTAAACTAGTAAAACAGTAGAAGGAAATGCTAGGAAAATGTTGATATTACCAATCAGATCAACCTTTCTTTTTTATGAAAAAATATTTCTGGTTCCTTTTTTAAATTGAAATTGATTTGCTCTTGATTTGGTCATCCAACTTACCCAAATTAGAAAGTAAACAGGATGTTTGATGAAACACAAGATTTTTAAGGATCCAAGGTCTTATTTAATTTGTATTATTTTGTGATTCAGCAATTAGAAATGTTTGCATAGAACCCAGACAAGTTAAGATCAAAACTACATATGAATGTCTATGAAGAATCTCAATCATCCAGGTTATGGTTGTCCTAAAGGTGCTTTTTCCAAAAGACAAGTGGACTTTCTTGGGGTTTTTTTCTTTGAAAACATTTCACTTCTCATCCAAGAAGCTTCTTCGGTTTAACAGTTCACTCCCCAGTTAAAATTGAACAAGCTTCTTGGTTGAGAAGCAAAATGTTTTCAAAAGAGAAAAAAAAAAGAAGAAGAAAGTTCAGTTGCCTTTTGGAAAAAGCACCTTTGGGACAACTACATATATCTTAAATATTTCTTTGTATCCAGTGTACAGAGTTGTACATTGTACTAAATTACAATTAGGCACAAAATCATAGTAGTGTGTAATGAGAATTTAATCTTTTTCTATTATCAGCTCTCTAAAAATAATGCTTTTTCCAAAGAGGATGTTTACTCTGTTGTTAATGCACCAGTAGCATGAATAGAAATAGGAATTGACTCTTCCCAAGGCAAACAATAGTTTAAGAAAATATGTTTTTCTTCAGGATCACAAGAAGAAGGGTTCATAATTAAATTCCTTATCATCTCTTATGATCCTATGGGTTATCTCTCCCCAGCTGATGATACAATAGACATTTAATATCACATGTGTAGTACTTGGAATAACAATGAATTTGCTAAACAAATGCTAGGCATAAAATCAAAAATTCCACCTACCTTGATGGGTGGAGTGAACATAAACATTTTAGTATCACTGTCACATAGGAAGATTTATTGTATAGCAGTTATTTAGTTGACATCACTGCTTTCAGAGTTTGGAAATTCTGCTGCTTTGTTCTCTTCATTTTTAGTTATTTTCACTGTAAAGTAATAGGCGCAGAAATTTGAAAGCTATCTTTGAATGAAAGGCTGTAACAAAAATTAGAATCTCTGCCAATCCTCCTAACTCAGACTGAAAAGCTACAATCTGTTTCTGCACTCTGAAGAACATGGTGTTAGGAAGGACTCATTATCTTTTAGTCATCACAACTGTCAAGGGCATTTTTTTTTTGTTAACAGAAATAGCATTTTGAGTTTTTGCAGGTTGGGAGCTGGAGAGCTATAATTTTATGAGCTTGTAGTGAAGCATGATGGCCTTCATCTCAGTTGGCATCTGCACAGGGGAGTGTGGTCCTGGAAGCTGATGCTGGGGGTGGTTTTACCAATGACAGGTAAAATGATGTCTTTAGAAAAGTAAAAGGATGCTAAGAAAAGGGGGAAGTTAGATCACCCCACTGGAAGAGTTAAAACATGCTTGGGAGATTAGATTGCAACAAGCAGAAAAGTAAGTGTATTAAAATACTGTAGAATAGAGTAGAAAAGATAAGTTACAACTTTTGTTTTTATATGCCTCTCTTGCTTTATTGTGCTACAATTTGTTGCTATTTTAATTGTCCTTCTTATCAAATGATGGTGATGGTAGATTTTCTTCTCTTTTGTTCTTCCATACTTTTTCTTCATAAAAATAAAATTATTTGTATGCTGATTTCTACCAGCAGGGCTTTTTCTGTTTTTGCAGATTTTAATAAGTTTGTTTATTTTGCGTTTGTACTTATGCTCAATTGAGGGGTTGCTTATTGCCTGCACACATCTACTGAAAGGCTCCTAAGATGCTTGATCAGGTTTTTGTTGAACATCATAAGGAAAGGAGCAAAGAAGTTGAGGTTTGTATTTCTGCTGGAGCCCTGACAGAATGGGATGTCTGACTCCTGTTCTAAAGCAGAAAGGGATAGGGGTAAAAACTAGGAATTCTAAGTGAGCCTCCCAGACAGTGGGTGAGATAACAAGGGTTGGTCTGATTATAACACAGCTGCTTTTGGCTTATGGTTTTTTTTTTTATTATTGTTGAGAGTTGAATACAGACTTGGAAAAAGCAATCGGGAACAGTTACATGTCTGGTAAATCCCTAGAGTGTGGGTTTATCCAGTGAAATTGATTACAGAATTAAGACTGCTATAAGCTACTTCTTTACACAATGCATACTTTAATCAATGGAATTAACTTCATCAAAATGTGGTGATGGCTGTCAGATTGTGTAGCTCTCAGGAAGATTTGCTGTTTATTTAAAGCACGTTTCTACTGTTCTTTACAAAAGGATCTGAAAAGCTTACTTACAATTAGTGAAACACACGCACATATAAACTGAGCTGAGAAAATCAATAGAAGGTAAGATTATCAGTGACCTCAGGTGATAGAGGTAAAATCTCTTTTGACTTCAAGTTCAATAATAATGTTTCATAAACATGTCCATGTTACTTTCTTGACAGCAATATGGACATGTTTGCCATTGCCCTCTGCTGGTAGCTTTAAAATAAAAAAATCCTGGTACACTCTTACATTCCTGATATTTCCTTCAGACTTCCCAGGCAAGGGCTTACCTGATTAACAAAATGTTGATCTCTTGATTATATCTTCTCAATGTCAGCCTTCCTTTCAAAATCAATGAATGTGAAATTGATATTCAGGAGCAAAGATTATTGTCCTGACGTCTTACATATGAATTTGTGGAAAACAGAAATAATAATTTACTATTTAGAGGTGGTGAGATATTGGCAGTTACAAAAAACAACAACAACAACAAAAAAAACCCACCAGTGCCAAACCTGCTTTGACAGCATTACTTGAGTTTTGAGTTTTAAATATTGTCCCTGAGACTTTTAAAACTTAAATTATGTGGTATGGCTGACAGTGAATATATCCTTGAAAATGCTACATTATTACAGTTGTGTAAATTAGCAAAGTCTGGATAAGGAAAAAAAAGAAAAGAAAAGTAATCGTATGTTATGTATAAACAAACTTATTTTTCATCCCATGATACTAATATAACTTTCTATTCACAAATTATTTCTATCCATGCATAAAGCATGAAAGCACCTTATCTTCTCTTGGTGTAATATGGATTGTTAAAAACCCTTTAATACTATTATTTTCATTTTCTGTGAAGATTAGTGCTAGCAAAATGCCAATTGTTAACTAAGCTGTCTATTAATATTGGATTATCTCTGGCTTTGGTTTGTAATAATTAAGTCAGCTCAATCCTGCTAAATTGCTTGACTTTACTATGAGTTATATATGTTCGGAGAACAAGGTGAAGGTTCATGTTAACTCTGTTTTATAACCATTTGTAAGGCAGTGCTTAGAAATAATGTTAGTCAAAATGAACTCAGCTACTAAAACCTAATTAAGATGGTTATCTCTTAGCAAACAAAGATAGCATATTTGTACAGAAGTTAATGGGATTTAACAAAGGAATTGGTGTTACTTGTAAAAACTGTTCATATTTTCAAATATACAGGGGCAAAGCTAAGTTGCCAGCACTGAGAGTTGGAAAAGTCTAACATTAGGGGAATGACATTTTATAAGCATACTACCAGAGATACTTCAGACATTATATATATATATAATGTTTCATAAACATGTCCATGTTACTTTCTTGACAGCAATATGGACATGTTTGCCATTGCCCTCTGCTGGTAGCTTTAAAAAAAAAATTCCTGGTGCACTCTTACATTCCTGATATTTCCTTCAGTATACCAGGTGATTTAACAGGAAAAAACATATATATATATATATGTTTTTTCCTGTTAAATCACCTGGTATACCCAAATATGGGAGGGAGCATATTGCTTCCTTTTTGCCTATACTAGATCTATACTAGTCTCCCTTTATTTATGTATTTATCAGTAAAAATATGTTATCTATCTATCTATATATATCACCTGGGCAGAGGATGTAAACTGACACTGCAAGACATATAGCGATGTCTTTTTGAGATTTGCAAATGGTGAAAAATGCATTCTGACATACCAGTACATTAAAAAATTTGAGTATTTATACGTGTATTTATTTATATTCACCTTTATTATTTTTCAAATAAATTCAAGGTGGCGAACATATGACATAGGTTGGGCTGAGACAGGCTTGTTGCTCATTTAGTCTTCTGATATTGTATGTCTGAAAAGAATTCAGATTTCTTGTTATTAATGATATAATCGTTAGTTGTGACTTATGATATGGAGCCATCAAGATTCGGGAATTCCACATTAATTTCCTGCCCTTCATAAATCACCAGTTCAGAATAGACACAACTCATTTGTTCTGGCTTATCTAGAATGGTCTGACGTTGTGTGACATTATCCTATGCATGCTTAAAAGAAGCAAACTCTTTTGTGTTTAATGACCAGTGTTTTAGGAAAGCATGTATAAGATTGTAGCGCAATCGTGTTAGTTGTAATGAGGGCTCCAATGTTATGGTGTTGGTCCTATGAATAAGCCATTTTTTTGGCATTGGCTAATTCTGTCTCAATTTATGTTTTTATTGAAGAAATATACAACACTTTTGGAATTGTTTTCACCCCTTAATAACTCTGTTCTGGCTCTTACAACTGAGATGCAAGAGGGAGGGAAACAGAATGAAGGAGATGTAAATATTGCAAACATTGTCCAATTGTCTTCCCAAAGATTCCTTGGGAAATTTTGTTTGCTTTTTTGCTCTCTGCAGACCTACACCTATATTGCCCATGTATTAAACTCAATCTTTTTTCAGATAGTTCAAAGTTTGTCCAATTGCATTCTCTTTTCAGAAAGTTAATGAACAGATAGATGGGTGGACAAGCAGAATCCCAAGCTTATTTTCATAATTTATTCCAATTCTGTCAAGTTGGAACAGAAGAAGTAGGGAAATATGCAATGACTCTAGAATTCTTTCCAACTACTTTACCAGCAATGATTTTAACAGGAGTCTTTATTTTGTTCTGTATTAAGAACATTTCATTTCATCTACATGTGTATGTTTATTTTCTCCACAGATACCAATCAGGTATATGTAAAATGTTGTGCGTAAATATGGGGTATGAAGGTTTAATGAGGGTATGTGCAAATGAATTGCTTCTGCATGTACATTTGTAGATATTTCCATTCCCCTTGGTTGCATCTGTGTTTATGTATGCACTGGGAAACATACTGTGGGATTCATATATTTGCTCTGGATCATGTAATAATGGAGAATGGTTTAGTATAGAAGAGTTAGCAGCATTTTGATTTGCTGCCCATGCACCATAGAATTGCCAAAAATTTCTGGAACATTTTTCTCTGCAGCAACAGTCAGACCTACCTAATTTTCATTGGATGTTCTGTGCACCTTTTGGAGGGTAAGTCTGTTGATGAATGAACAGAGTTCCAAACTAATTTATATAATCTCTTTCCAAAATTTTTGGGTTGGGAAGAAATGACATGAAATGAAAGAAAGAAAGAAAGATAAATGTTAAAACTAATTATAATACATTAGGTTAGTCTTTAAACACAGCATTAAACCTTGAGCACAAAGAATGACATAGATCAGTTTTGAAATTATCTTGATATAGTTCCAGTACCTAAGAAGGGAACAAACATATGTCATCATTCCCAAGACATGTTGCATACTCTTTCCATCATAAAAAAATGTTTTTGCTGTGGTTCATACTCATTAATCCTTAATTTTTCATATTATGATAAAACTAAGTTTTATCATATGTAATTATCATATTCACTTAAACTATATACCCATACCCAATGTATATTAACCAACTCATGGATATTAAACCAAAATGGGAATCAGAAGTGTTTTTTTTCATCATTTCTAGCATAATGAAGTTAACAATTAATGTTTTTTAAGATTCCTTGAGTTGTCCAATAAAAATGAAAAAAACAAAAACAAAACCCAAACAAACTTTTGTTTAAAGGTTACCGTGGGCTATGTCAGCCCAAGGAAGGAGGTAGAGGCAAACCAGTTCTAAAAAATCTTGCCAAGACATTGTAAGGATTTGTCCAGACAAGGAAACAACAACAACAAAATTAATATGAAAAGAAAATTTTGCCAACTTAATGACATATTACATTTTTCACAGTTCATTCCTAATTTATTAAGTTATTATTAAAAGTTATTAAAGCTCCAATCCTAACTTAATTATTTTTAAGGCTACTAGTACTTGCTTTTTTGCCATACCCAAAACATGTGCTTTCAGGAATCTATTCAAATAGGAAAGCTACATTTATGTTGAAATATGACAATTTTAACTATACTTCTATAATTGTAAGTGGCTTCACCCAAAATAAAATGTCAAACTGACATCTTGTATATTTTTGTAATTTTCTTCCTCTTCTCTTGCAATGTTGATTTCCATTTTGTTTCAATTGGTTGTTCTCACTCTATTTATTTTTAATATCTCACAAAAACAGTTTTGTAAGCTCTGGTTAAACACTTTTATTTAGTTTCCTAAAAGTTAGCAAAAACCATAGTAGGTTGAGTTACTCTTAAAGTTCAAAGACAGATATGGTTTTTAATACAATGAATTAATAGGCTATTCCAAATATTAGCCTACATTTAGTTTTATTTTAGAAAAAAATGAGCAACAAATTTAAAAATGATATAACTCTTGGAGTTGGAGCACATCAAAATTCAACATCCTATTTCCGATAGAGAAGAATATTTGTAGCTCATGTTTGAAATGAGGGTTCTTTGGTAACCTTTGAGTTTGGTTGTTTTATTCAGACATCATCTGATAATGCTACCTACTTTGAGTAATGAAATGTCTTCAAGAAAACAGCCAAGCTCAGAGAGCACCAAGGACCTCTCACATCCTGTTTCATAAAATGATCTCACAGGTCTACTTGATGAATGCATAAATCATAAAGGTAACAGCTCCCTGTGTCTCACTGCTGACTGAGCACTTCTACACAGCCATTGAAGATGAAGGTTGGTCTTTCATCCATTATCCATCCTCAAGAGAAGGCACTGTTGGCTAAGGCATTTGTTTCTTGGTACCTTATTCATTGATAATAATCATTTGTTTAGTAAAATTCTGTACTCCTTCACCATTTATTTTCCTAGTTAAATTCACATATTACATATCAGTTATATCCTTTAGGAAATTGCCAATACATAAGTTTTATCCTATTTTGATTAAAAAAAAGAATAAAAACAAACACATCACAGCAGAATATGGAAACTGAAAAGAAAATTCAGAAATGCATGCAAACTGGGGTTTGGAAACTGATAGTTTTGTCATAGCTTTTTAGGAAGAAATCACGCAAGTGGTTCCAAATGCTTAGAAATCAAGGGAAGCAATTTCTAAGCTACAAAAAGAAAAGGTAGAAACCTTCCCTTCCCTTTATGGCCTCACATTTCCTGAAGAAATGAATGCTCTCCTGCAGCTCTGAGCCTGCTGGCCCCCTTTTTTCCCTTGCTGCTCCTCCCGCTAATGCTGGCCATGCACTGCAAAGTGCCAGGAATGGTTGCTAATCAGCTCAAATTGCTGGCAGCTGGGCCTTCTTCCAGTTGATCAGATAAGTTCAGCCAGACTTCTCAAATGACTGGCACCTCTGGGCTCTCAGAGCAGAGCAGTTTAGCAATGACTGGCAAATAGTTCTTGATTAAAGGAACCGTAGCTTATAGCTTCCACAATGCTAAGGAAGACAGGAGGAAGAGCCACAAACTGGACAACTGTCATGTAAAAAATAAGTCAATCCACAGAAGAAGAAAGTCCACAGGAATTATCTCAGAAGGGACCCTCCTTAGTTTTCTGGAGAATAAAAGGAGAGGAGAGGAGGAATAGTTTATATCTTGCAAGATTCTGTTAATGTACAGAATAAAATCAAAGTAGGGTTACAAATCACAGTTCTGCTTTTTACCCGCACTACCTTGAAGGGCTAATAGCTCCTGGCTTAATAAGAACTAAGTTCTTATTAAAATGGTTGCTTCCTACCTCTTTCCAGGAAGGGAAGAAATTAGGAAGAGTTTGGGAGTACAGGTAGTCCTCGACTTACAACAGTTTGTTTAATGACCGTTTTTTCAGCACTGAAAAAACTGATGAATGACCATTTTTCACACTGACGACCATTGCAGTATCTCCATGGTCACGTGAACAAAATTCAGCCACTTGGCAAGTGAGTCATATTTATGACTGTGTCCCTTTTGTGACCTTGTGACAAGCAAAGTCAATGGGGAAGCCAGATTCCCTTAACAATCTTGTTGCCAACTTAACAAATGCAGGGATTCACTTAAAAACTGTGATGAGAAAGGTCATAAAACGGGGCAAAACTCACTGAACAGCTGCCTCGCTTAGCAGCAGAAATTTTGGGCTCGATTGTGGTTGTAAGTCGAGGACTACCTGTATGTACTGCTTTTGGCTGAAGTGGTCAAAAGCAGCAGCTATTCCTTTCCAAGAAAAGTCAGGTTTTAAGTGCTTTTCAAAGGCTAGGAGGGTAGTGGCCTGACAAACTTCACTTCCTAGATCCCATACCCTTCTGATCTGGAAGGATCGGTAGCAGAGGTGGGTTCCTACCGGTTCGGACCAGTTCTATAGAACCGTTAGTAACTTGGCTGCCTGGATTGCTGGAACCAGCAGTGACCCAGGCCTGCCACGCCCCCGAGCCGGTTGTCTCACCGCCGCCGTAGTGGCCACCATCTTGTTTTTTGCTTCTGCGCATGTGCAGAAGCTATTTTTTAGTACTGCACATGCGCGCATGCCCGCGCGGTGTGTCCCTGAGCGAACTGGCAGTAGTAGAATCTCAAACCCACCCCTGATCGGTAGGTGTCCTAAGGAGAGGTGGTCCTACAAATAATCCTGCGCCATATAGCAACCAGTACTTTGAATTGCATCCAAAAGGAAACTGGGAGCCAGCACATTTCTTGTAATAGAAGTGTTATATGAGTAAACCTAGGGCTACTCATCATTGCATGTACAGGTAGTCCTTGACTTACAACAGTTCTTTAAGTCACTGTTCAAAGGTAGGGTTAGGGTCACTGAAAAACAGTGACTTGTGACCCTTTTTCACACTTACAAACAATAAACTAAAGGATGCAAATACTGAAATATAACTGCATTTCAATTTACATTAATTTAGAAACTATAAATTAATAAGGAAATATACATTACAATACAAACCAGGTTGATTTTTTTTTCAGCCTCTTAGTGGCACAACATAAGTTAAAGTTTCAAAATATTCTTCTAACAATTCATTCTGATGACTGTTGAATGCTAATCTTTTGTCCTTTATGCCTGTTAAAAAAGTGTTTTGTCATCAATTTTAAATTGATGACTTTTTTTTTTTACACATTGGCAAAAACATGGCCTAGACGCGGGCATACACAGAAAGGGACAAATGATGGAGTATGTAATATGTCATCAAGACCTGTGTACTTGCATCAGATGTCATATTGTGCTGTTTGCAAGTTGTCAGCATATACATGTTATTTTGACATTATTGTGGCTTGTTACAGATGTTGCTGAGCCTGGGGCTGCCTAGAACGAATAAATGTCAACGTAGACTCAAGGGCATGTTCTCCAGCCTATAGAGATAACCAGTTTTTCATAATTAGATCCTTGATGTAGTTATCATTTACTTCTTGTATTCCAAAAGTTAATCTGCAACAGTTTGTTTAATTTTTATAAGCAATATATTTTTCAAGAACTTCACGGCAGAATGCCTAAATTCTTACATAAAATCTCTTACATAAGTAAAGTATGTCTGTGCCCTCATATTTCATTTGTTTAAAATGTATAATTTCATTTCTCATGTATCTTACTTGATTCTTTAAAAAAAGTTGTTCTGTTTTATTAATAAACATTTTGTTCACTAACATTTAAATTAGTCAAATGTTTCTCTTTGTTCTCCCCTCCTCTCTTTCTTTTATAGACTCATTGGACTTCACAGCTTTTTGATTAACAAAGCATAACTTTTCAAGGGTTCTCATCTGTACTTTGGCTCAGCAACCTTGGCATTTTACAATTTCATCAGAATGAGTATGGCTAATTGGTTAATTAAAATTGTTTAATCAACTTTCTAGCTAAAGGGACAATGCGTGCACTCAATCACACTGTGTCAGATTGGAGAGAGCAATTATCACCAGAATTTGGTCTCTGGCAATGACCCATTTTATAAATAGCTTGTTGTTCATTTAGAGTTCTTAGGCAAACACCCTCAGAGAGTGCTCATGCCAATATCCCATTACATGCTGGTAACTAGAGTAGTGATGGGTTTTACACCTCAAATCCAGAGGGAAATATATACCAGTTCAATTTCTGAAACAGAAATTCAAGGTACTATCCTAAAAGCTGGGAAATGTTTCTTAATTGTGATCTTAGTAATTAAGGTTATGGTTATTTTCAGAAGTACCTCATAGCTGTAGATAATCTGTCTAGTTCTGAAGACTTCCTGTAGCATCCCAATTAAGGAAAATTTGGAGGCAAGTTTTAAATTTTACTTAAATATTTATCTAATAACTGAATATTTTTATTACATATTTATTTTCTATTTTTTGAGAGTGCTGATCCTAGATTATTTTAAAATGAGAGGCAATCCAAATGTTTCCTGGCAAACAATAGCAACTGAATCTGAACACAAGAGTGGTTGTCTTTCAGACCAGCTACCTACTATATCGTTAGGTCAACAGGGTTGAAAAAGGCAGGAACAAGAATTCTCTTGCCTTACTCAAGTAGCAAAGCAGAATTATTATAAACTATGTGCCTGCTAGCAGCTAACATCTCTTTTTCCCTTATAGAGGAACTTGAGCTGTAACGTCCTGTTCCTCAAAATAGGAAATAGGTGTAATTGCTTGATGTAGGTTCCTCACAAGTTTTGTAAAACTTATTTCCTTAACTTTCATTCAAGATTATAAATCATAATGTAACATGGGATTGTGTGTGTGTGTGTATTTGTGTGTGCACATGCATATATAGATATTTTATTTATTTATTTAAATAATTTATTTATTTGTAAGCTCTGGGTGGCTTACAAACATAAAACTAGTACCCATTTCAATAATACAACAATAAATAACAACAATAATAAATTCTGTTAAAATATGGGAAGAAGGGGAACAGAAAGCACATGGGGTGGGGTCTTTCCTAATTCAATAGCCACTTCCAGAATGGTGCTTACCCATTGGGGCTCCAGGCCAACTGGCAGAGCCAGGCCCTTATGGGAGGTGCAGATCTCACTGGGAGGGGAGTATGATGTTCCAAAGGGAAGGAGCCTGATCTTACAATCAAGTTGGGTAACTCTGTGGAAGGTGATTATTGTTTACCTTCAGTAATGTTCTACATTTCTATTTTCACTAGTATCTTTTGTTTTTGTATATTGCCTATTCTATATGACTATCAATGACAAACATTGCACTTAATAATAATTTTGTGATTATTGCTTAAAACAATAATGAAACGTTTAAGCTTTGGGACTGCTTAAACTATACACAGAAGTAGTTCTTGGAAATGAACCATATAGTGTTTAATTATCATCATCATCATCATCATCATCATCATCATCATCATCATCATCATCATCATCATCATCATCATCATCATCATCATCATCATCATCATCTTGTTTGTTATATATTAAATATATATATTAAATATATCAGATTATTTGGAAAATGGCTTTACTTCTTGGAAAAGTAAATATCCACCACTATTCTGCTTCTTGGAGAGTTTGCAAAACATATTAGTTCCATGATCTCCAAATCCAATATTATCCTGGTACATATTATGTTTTCTCTGAAGCACTTATATTTGCAGCAACTTTATTGAAAAGTTTGAATAATTCTGGCTATTGAGCAGGCAAGTGAAGAATATAGGAGTCAGACATCTCTGGTTATTTATTTCCTAATTCAGGGATTTGATATAGAAGAACATCTGAGATAAAGTAATTTCACATTGTTAAATGCACACACATAAGGTACGTTATAAGATGCGGGTGAAATTGGGTTTTGAGTCTGGGATTAGTTTGTAATTGATAGGCAAATAAAGCACTGAATGAGCTCTTCATAATCTTGTCTTCAGTGAGTAGTTCAGTGAATTAGATCAATCACACATAAGAGTTCAAGAAGTCATTCTGGTAATACTTTTGACTTTGGAAGGATAATAGCGTTGGAAGCCAATTTGGAATACAGACTATAATTTCAAGTATCAAATATTTGTGCATTTTGTATATGAATTATAGTTTCCCCTGAAAAACAGATAATGTTACCTATAATTTTTCTCATGGCAAAAACTCTATCACTGGCATGGGGAAATAATTCTCAAACTTATATGGTAAGTGAGATTATAAATTCTTACAATAGATGTACTCAGGCCAACCAATATTACACTATAAACTCTGGGATGCTTTTTGCTACCTTCCTTCCTCTGCTTCTCCTTAATGTTGTTATGAAATTGAGTATGCCCCTAGCAATGTATTTCATATCAGTCTGGAAGAATGGATGAATTGTGAAGCAATGACTGTGCAACCAATAAAAGCTGTTAGCTAAGAATTATACTGGTCATTTAAAAATATTATTACAGACTGCTCTCAAGGCTGACAACAAGATTAGGCATTTTCAGTATCTACTGGGACCTCTGCACTTTGTTAGAAGTCAAACATTACAGAAGGAATCATATCTGTGTTTCTACCTTCTACCTTTTTCACCAGAAGGACTGCCCTAAAGATTGGGCCTCTAGTAATCTTTTATATTCATATCTATATATTTTAGTGCATCAGTTTTTCCAAAATCAATTGAGTGGGGAATGATTATCAGCTGCTACCAATTGTATAAACTACAAATCCCAAAGGAAAACGTTTTTTGTTATTGATTGCTTATTACAAGACTAAAAATAGTATCAAGAATAGCAATCTTTAGAAGATCCTGAGTAGAGAAATGGAATGGATTACTTCTGAGATTACCTTCACCTAGGAAGGATTGTGAGAATATCTAAAATACAGTAATATGTAGAATATATTTGTCTAACTACATCTAGCAAAGCAAATAGCAAATTATGCAAATATAAAACATTACGCCTTGTACTTGATTTAGTGACTGCATGTTTATTTTTTGATATCCTCAGAGCTGATGCTTTTATTACATTGATATGTACGTAATAGCTGCAATAATGTGTTTCAATTTCACAAAATGTATAATTTGACTGTGTTTAATTTATTGTCTCATGAGCTCTTTAATTCAAGAGGGCAAAAAGCAAATTTGTAACAATAGATTAAACATGGGAAATATGCAAGAATTTTTCCACCTAGCCTTTTAAAACTGCTACAGAGAGTTTAATTTTAGGGGCACAAATGTAATTAATTTCAACTGGAGAAACCTCATCTCCTTCTAAGGATTAATTATCAAATTGTTATAGCTCTTGGGAAATGCTTTTTGTTAATATCCATATCATGATCTTAAAAACAAACCAAATAACTAAACAGAATCCATCTCCATTGTTGGAAATAGCTTGTGTTATGTTCTAACTGTTATAACTGTGTTGCATGGTTCCAACCAGGTCCAGCGTTTGAGCGGGAAAAAGCTCAAACGCTATTGGCTGGTCTGTCTGACAGCTCCCTATAAAAGGGCAAGCTGTCAGACTGCTCTTTGCTGGTTGCTGATACAAGAGCTGAAATAAAGAGCTGCTTGGAAGTCTGTCTCCTGTCATCTCTACCCACTATCTAACAGTGGCGACGAGGATGGGATACCTGTGGAAGCCGAAATGCTTCTATGAAGTTTTCTAGCACCGGT
>QLTV01000376.1:110671-127362 GCA_003457575.1 Thermophis baileyi
TACCACATATACTGTACCTGTGCATTTTGTTTTTCTTGCCTAAATGTAGAACCTTACTTTTTTCACCATTGAATTTCATTTTGTTAGATAGCGCCCAATGTTCAAGTCTGTCAAGATCCTTCTGTATCTTGAGCCTATCTTCTGAAGTGTTGGCTATTCCTGCCAGTTTGGTGTCATCTGCAAATTTGATGAGTTCCCCATCTATCCCCTCATCCAAGTCATTGATGAAGATGTTGAAGAGTACTGGGCCTAAAACAGAGCCTTGGGGTACTCCACTGCATACTTCCCTCCATGTAGTTAAATACATCTGAAAGATAACAATTGAAGAAAAGGGTAGCATTGGAAGACACTGGTTAAGAAAAATAATGGAATAATCCAACACAACTGGAATGGAATCCCATTTTTTACCAATCATAGCTATTATATGTAGACCAAATGTATGGAAGGTAAAAGCCATATATATGATCACATTTTTGTTGATGAGCTCAAGGATTAAAGGTACTACAAGATTACTGGCATGAGATGATAAACAAGTCCAATATATTATCAGAATGTCAGTTGTGAGGAGGAGCACTTTGGAGTGGGAATTTGAAAAATATAGGTGGAATAGTTAAATATACTGTACCTGGTAGGAGGCATCTTAACTCCCCAAAACTCAATCGGATAAGAACCTTGCACTGCTTTCAAAGTGGTGCTATATCTATGGGAGGAAGTGCCCCAATTTGTCTTTTGATTCCAAAATATGTCCTTGAGTCAAAAAGGTTGCTTACCATTTTAATTAAACAAGTTAATCGTTTTTAAAATTAAAGGACTGAGGATTTGAACAACTTAATACAATTTAGGGCTTTGGAATTCAAAAACAAGAATGATTTTAGTAATGCTTAGAAATTTTATGTTAAGTACAAAATGTGCTTTTACAAAGTTGTTTGTTTTTGTTTATTATTTATTTATTTATTTATTTATTTATTTATTTATTTATTTATTTATTTATTTATTTATTTATGTATGTATGTATTTATTTATTTATTTATTTAATAGATGCCACTGTATTCTCATTTTATTCTGTTACTTCCATAGTGCTGCTCCATATGTGTGCTGCTTGTATGTTAAATATAGTTACAGTTTTTGTTACTACTTTGTCTCCTAAAATTTCTTACAATCTTTGACACTCTGAAATATACTGAGGATATTTTCTTTTTCTTTTTAGAGATAATACGTTTGGATTGTAACCAATTCCAAATTCTTTATATAATTCTTGCTTGGGCTAGACATGGGCTTCATATGTAAAAAGTGTATAAATTCTGAGACTCATATTCAAATTACTATTTTTCTTTCCAAAGGTTCAGAGCTCCAAACTTAGTTATGCATCAATCAGCCCCATTGGACACTAGGCTATCATTTTTTCCTCTTTTAAATGTAAATAAATAAATAAATAATAATATTGCAGAGTTAGTACAAAAACATTAGCAGGCAAAGCAGTTAATCACAAAATCTGGCAATGGCTAAGAGCAGGAAAATTGAAGAAAGAGATGGAACTGTTGCGGAGAAAAATAATTAGAGGTGAAATGAATCTTGTTTCCCTGCCCTCAATCCTCATGAATAAGACCGGAGTCCAGGAAAGAATAAAAGTAATATATTTCATAACAAAAAATAAGAACACCTAAGTCTGTGTCTACATGGTGAAGAACAAAGAGAAGAAAAGATTAACACATGCGCAGTACAGGTATCACATGAGAACTTCATATCAGTATACAATGTCATTTCAGAATAAGAGTCCTGCTGACAAATTAAAATGAACGTAGTGACAGGAACAACTAATTCCGGTTGCACAAGACCAAGTCTTAAGAACAAACGCATACCAAGCCAGAATTGAAAAGACAGCAATGTACAGCAAATGCCACCTTTGCAAAAAAAAAGCTGTTGAAATATGACCTGCCTGCAAGCAACAGCTGGTGAGACCACAAAATAGACAAAGTAATAGAAAATGAAAAAGCTAAACAGACAAGAATCTGACACACAACACCCCAGACAATTTGTTGAAAAGAAAGACAAAAACATCTGGATAGTGGACATTGCAATACCTGGAGACAGCAAAATACAACACAAAGAACTGGGGGGAAAAATCACAAAAATATAAAGGCCTTAGTTAAACCCAGGTAGCATATATTTAACTGCAGATAATCCATCCTGAAATTTCTTTTCAGCTAGTAAGACAAAAGTAGATCAATCTAAACTTGAATGCAAAGTATAAGAAAAAGAAAATCTGCAAGTCCTAACATAAATCCATATGCTTATTTATTGGGCTCTTGCTCCTCAGAATACAATATTGGTAAATTGCCTTATAGTTAATGAACTGCAGCTGGAACCACTCATCATGCTAGACCAAAAGGAAATAACCCACAATTTAGTTAGTGCTAGTTATACTTCTCTTACTTAAGATGCAATTTCTTTTATTCATTTATCAAAAGGAGCCATAAAAAAGTTCTCTATAATATGTTTCCCCCCCCCTCTAAATGAATTCCTAGCAGTTATTTTGGTCTCATCTCCACCAAGTTGGATGGGGAAATTGGGGCGGTTTGATTACATCTGGAGAGCGTTTGGCCTAGTAAAACTGAATTTCAGTTGATTTGAAGAAATAATTTTATGCACCGGTAGATAATTAAGAATATATCATGGTAAAGAGACAGTATGGTGTGAAGAGTATTGTCAGTATTTCAAGAGTATTATCTTGAAATATATTTCAGGAGAAACTGCAGTGAAAATGTGGTGGGGTTTTTTTGAATGCATTTTAAAAATTCTTTGAAGTTTTGATGATCAATTGAAAATTAATGGGGAAATAGTATAGGGAAGATTTATTATAATCTTATACAAACTGATGGGTGGTTTTATAAAATCGGTTCTTATATTCTGTAGCACAGAAAATGGTTCAGAGCAGCTCCTGAACCGGAGCCAGGCAGAGAAATTCTCTTGCAATTTTTTTTCTTTTCAGTTCTCATTCACTCTGATGAAAGAAAAATTCTTTCCGAAATTTCCTTCAAAAAATAGCAGAATTCTTTAGTTATACATTTCTTTATCTTTGATGTAGGCAAAGAGTTGTCATGAATTGGACTTGCCTTTGGTATACAATCATCTCTCTGAGGTCAGCAGCAGTAGTGGGTTTCACTTACCTTCGCTACTGGTTCGGAACTGTGAACGCGCGTGCGTGCATGCTTGCTTTGCTCGTGCACGGCCCTTTTGCGCATGTGCAGATCGTCCGTGATGACATCCGGGCAGGTGGGTGGAGCCTCCCGCCATCGCTGCTACCGGTTTGCCCGAACCGGGGTGAACCAATAGCAACCCACCACTGGTCAGCAGCTTCTGTGATTGCATGCTTCCTTGCAATTTCAACAAAAGAATACCCACTGGATATTTTAAACACAGTATTATGACCACTGCTGAAGGGAAGAGCAGAACTGCTTGGAAAGGCTTCTACATTCCAGGCAGTGGCATCCATGGGGACAGGGTCAAAACAGGCAAGATGGCAGAAGCAGTGCGGCAACCCAAGGCCAGATTATTTTTTGTATGTGCATTACACAAAATGGAGAGTGCTCGGATCGCAATACCACTTCTGCCATCTTGCCTGCCATCTTGTTTCGACCCCCCTTCCCCACTGAGAGTGACACTGTTCAAATGGACAGATTTGAGAAATCTATCCAATTTCTCTACCCATATACTTTTGGGAGAACGTTTGAGAGTTCTGAATCCTTTGCTGACAATGAATAGATCCTCATATCTAATCCTCCCATTTCAGTTCTGAGGACTGCTTAAAAAAAAAAAATCCAACTCAAGATCTACTATAAATTTTGTGGTCACATAGAAGAAAAGGACAAAGTGAGAGGTCATATAGTGTGCATCCAGTTTTATTACTTTTGAAGTACTTTTAAAATTTACCTCTGTTTCCATCATTCCAATGAGAGAGTTATTACAAGCCATTTGGCAGATAACGACTGATAATTAGTTGTACAATTCCTTTTTCAGTCACTGTGAGATATTGCAACAATATTGATGGTGGAGTGAATTATGTCTCTGGCTGGGTGGACAAATGTAATGATTTTAAGAATTTGTGGTTTCAAGGTTTTCTAAAGGCTAAAAATATTAAGACATTCAATATTTAACTTGTTTCTATCTTCCCTCTCCATCAGCTTAAGGTAGCAAATCAATTTTTTAAAAAAACAACAACTTCAAATTGAATAAAAAACTAAAACGTTCTGGCATATTAATAATAGTATCACTGGAATACTATTCACTTTCTAAATGCCTGCCACTTAGCATTTTCAAACACTCTCTTGGTAAATTACAGGTAGTCCTCAATTTATAACTGGAATAATTCTGACTGGAATTTCAGTTACTATGTGATGCAGTCATTAAGCAAGCCATCATGTGACTGGACCTGATTTTATTGCCATTTTTGTTCCAGTCTTTAAGTAAATTTGGCTTCCCCCATTTGCTTGCCGGAAGCTGGCTGGGAAGGTCATGAATCATGATCATATGATCAAAGAATGCTTCAACTGGCTGTAAATGCTGGCCAGTTGTCAAGCACCCAAATTGTGATCTCATTACCATGGGGATGGTACAAATGTTGTAACTTTGAAGACAGGTTGTAAGTCATTTTTTTTCAATGCTATCATAAACCTGAATGTTGTTAAATGAATGGACATAAACTGAGGAATACCTGTATTGAACTAAGCACTAAAGAGGAATATTTTTGTTATATTTAAAAAAAGAAATTTAGAAAGAAGAATGGAGGTATATTTTGAGGATGAAAGTATTATCTTTAATAGGTGGCATCTAAATTGTTCATGAAGTCTTCATATGTGTGGGGGGAAAAGTTCCTGTCTACAAAAATCTAACAGATGCAATGAAAGGGATGTTATATTTCCAGATATGTCTATGATGATTTGCTTCTCCTGATCATAATCCCACCTAGATGGTTTATCTGAAATTCTTTCTGATATTCAGATAGGAAAGTATTTTCACCTCAAGACTGATAAAGCAAGAAATTCAAATAATCTTCCTTTCCTTTTTACATCAGGGGTACATGAATCTGTCAGTCTCACTATCTACCCATTAACTTTTTTTTTCTTTTAAGAATCTCAGTTACTTTTCCTCTCCTATTATAAAGATGTTTTGTAAAATAAATAAAACAAAAATCACTCATCTTCACCAAACAAATTTGATAGGTATAATGATTCCTAAATGGAAGAGTCAATGTGGTATAATGCTTAGACTTGAAGAATTTGGGGCTGAGGAATATGTATCAAAATGTGCATTAAATCTTGAATAGGTTTAATGACCCCAATTTAAACTACTTTTCCAAAGAATCCATTCTAAAAATCTATTTGAAAAACAGGCAGCATTCAATGTTGTTGGGAAGTTGTCATCTGCAAATAGCCCAGTGTTGCCACAAAATGAAATCTCTTTTGCCAGTCACTGACACATTTGAATAGTATATGATTACAGTTTCCTTCAATAGTTCCTGGATCTTGTTGGAAGTTCTCCTACAAGTTGGATAGAATATCTCAGAAGCCTGCTGATCTGTGGATTGCATAGTGATAGCCTTTGACAGCCATTAGCTATGCAAATGAGCCAGTGTGCAGCATGTCCTTTGCATGCTTGCCTGTGTACATAATAAATTGTCCTGCTCATTTTTTGTGAGTGAACATTAGTGCCTTCAGTCCCACCCTCATTTGATTCATGTCTTGAAGGGTACTGCAGTCTTTCCGTGATATGCTTGGAATGAAAGTTAATAATTCATTGAACTAATGAATTGAATACTGATTGTTAATTATGCCATAGTCCTTTTACTGTAAAATAAGTACCCTTGTGCTGTTTTCCTCTCCCTTCCCTGCAGGGGTGGGTTCTAACTTACCTCACTGCCGGTTCGCTTCCTCACACGCCACGTGGGTGCGCCACACGAGCGCATGCACGAGCGTGTATGCGCAGTGCTAAAAACTAAGCTTCTGTGCATGCGCAGAAGCAAAAAACAGTTTCTGCACGTGCAAAACTGTGCATGCGCAGAAGCAAAAAACAAGATGGCGCCGCCTATGGTGCCGCCAAGAGAGCCGGTTCAGGGGCGTGTCTAGCCGGCCATCACTGCCAGTTTGGCGAGCGGGGGAAAATTCCTGCTACCAGTTCTATAGAGCCAGTCCGAACAGGCAGGAACCCACCTCTGCTTCCCTATTTCTAGTTTTGTTTGATATGTATTTGAAGTCTCAGTTATTCCATGATCAAGAGGGACGTCTTACTCAACTTAGATATATGCATTAAAGAATACAGGCATTCCTCGACTTACAACCACAATTGAGCCCCAAAATTCTGTGGCTAAATGAGACATTTGTTAAGTGAATTTTGCTCCATTTTTAAGACATTTCTTGCCACAGTTGTTAAGTGGATCACTACAGTTGTTAACATTAGTATCACGGTTGTTAAGTGAATCTGGATTTCCCCATTGACTTTGCTTGTTAGAAGGTCGCAAAAGATGATCACATGACCCCGGGACAGTGCAACCATCATAAATGTGAACCAGTTGTCAAGCGCCTGAATTTTGATCACATGACCATGGGGATGCTGCAATGGTTGTAAGTGTGAAAAACGGTCTTAAGTCTCTTTTGTCAGTGCCATTGTAACTTTGTCATGTTTTGGAGGGACATATATAAACATATATAAAAACATATATAAAAATGCTTATTCTACTCGCAAAGAATTTAGGAATATATATTTGGTTCCTTCACACTGATTAACTTGGTATATATGTTTTCCCATCCTTTATCTCCATAAGATAGGATAAGTCCAAGAGATAATAACCAGCCAAAGGTTTCCCACTGAGGTTCATAATGAATGAGAATTTGAATTTGATTCTGTCCAGTTTGAATTCACAATATAAGCCATAATGTTGCAGTGGTATTTTTATGCCCGTTATTCCTAATGCAGCTAGTGATTTGTGCCAAGAAACTTGTTTCTGTATGCAGATCTCATCCTTGAGATTGGGGCTATGCTATCTTTGAAGCAGGCTGCGAAGGATTTAACTTATCCATCAATTGATTGTACTGTCAGTGGCACATAAGATTATTCAATATATAGCATCTGTTACTGGTGTCATTGTTGATGTATTACCTTACCAGCACTCTCTTTGAAATGTAAAATGTTTGCGTGTTATCTTTCAAAAGGATTCATTTATTTTTAAACTATTAAAAACAGGCTTGCAATGCAATGCTTATTT
This sequence comes from Thermophis baileyi, assembly GCA_003457575.1. Taxonomy (NCBI): domain Eukaryota; kingdom Metazoa; phylum Chordata; class Lepidosauria; order Squamata; family Dipsadidae; genus Thermophis; species Thermophis baileyi. The sequence goes on from QLTV01000376.1 coordinate 117,930, forward strand.
TTCTAGCTAGGTTCTGCATATTATTGCACAACCCAGAGAATAAACATCTTAAGCTTAAATGGAAAAAACACATCGAATATGAGAATCCAAAGTTAATGGTACAAGGGCTGTATGAGTGCAGAACTGTTTCTCGATTCTGTCCTTACCTTTTAACTATATTCTACCATAATATAGTATATGAATATTTAATAAGGGCCAACTGTTGGGCATAATTGAATCTCCACTATGTATTTTATTCTCACTAGGTGGCACTGTAATATCAAGTATCTATCGCTGTCCAGTTTTATACAGTTTTTTCTTAGCTTGTTTGTTCCTATAGGAGCTCCTTTTTCTTCTACCTTTCAATACTTCTTCTATTAGTTAAATGCTTGGAAAAATTATTTTATTGCTTTGGAGGAGATGGGCATGACAGCACAGTCTGTTGTTCTTTATGTGATATGTGCAACTAACAAGAGAGGAGATCAAGCAATGAGCATCTTGAACAGAGATGGAAAGACAGAGTTGACCCTCTTCCAGTAAATATCATGGACAGCTCACCAGCTCCAATGGAATATAGGTGAGAATAAAAAGACAGGAGGAGAATCAACAAGAAATTTAATCCACTGGGGATTTTTTTTTAGCCTACGGTCTGATCATATGGGAGATGGTTCTAAAAAAGTGGGGGGGGAGAGTTAATGCATCCTTTGACTATGTCTGTGCTTCCGAGGAATTTAGTGTTAGATACAGCTTGCTGGATCATCATACATATGATTAATATGAACAGGTAAAATGACTATAACAGGAGGGTGTGTCAAATTTTAAAGCTTTCAATTTCCAAACATCATGGGTGCTCAAACGTTGTGACATGACTTGGGGATTGTGAATATATTTTAGTTACTTTAATATAATTTAGATGTACTTGGTAAATAACTACATAAATATGATAACTTTTCTGGAAAAGCAATTCCCCAAAAAACAATTCAGACCAGCAATTCCCCAGTACCACCGAAGAAGAACATTATTCTGTGTGCAGTGAGCCGGGAAGAAGATATCTTTATCATTTCACTCCAGAGAAAGGCTCAAAAACAGGAAAACCTGCTCAAGTGATTGCAGATAATCTGGTGTATTTCATGAAGAAGAAAGGCATTGACAAAAGCTTGAAGGCCATTGGAGGAGATTCTACAAATGTTAATACTGGCTGTGAAGGTGGTGCCGTGCACTGGGAAGAGGTCAATCTAGAGCATCCACTCTGCTGGAACTGATTGACTGGTCTGAAGGTGTATATGAGTCACCTTTGATGTGCAAACTGATTACAATGGAAATAAATAATTTCATTGTCAAACCAATACAAGTATCACAGTGGCCCTGTCATGCCCAATAAATAGACAGATGTGTGAAACAGGTCACAGAGGCAGGAAGCAAAGTGTATACACCTGAGAAACATGAGGGTTATATCAGAGGCCAAGAAGCAAGTCGGTCGCTGATGTCGAAGAATGAATCAAAACAAGACTTGATGAAGCTCACTCAAACATTTTTGTAACTCAGATAATTGCTTTCTGATGTTACTGTAGTTTATGATTGCATGGGTTATTTTTTGCTCAGCTAGATAAGATTCATGCAGAAAAAAAACTTTAATTTTCATAGCACAAGGTGTAATTTTGAGAAGATAAAGTTAACAGTATTTGTGAGGTATATGATCAGATGTGGATTTACCACACAAAGCTAAATGTAGTGCAATTGCAAAAATAACAGCAGATTTGAATTCTTGGTGTAAAAACACATGTTTTTAGAAGCCCTCACTGAAAAAAAATGGCAAAAATTAAGTTTCACCCCATTAAATGACATGCTCTACTGCAACAGGAACTAGTTCATTTCCAGTAGCTGATCAATTCAATTATTAGATCCTAATGTTTGAAAAAGAACATTTTCCCCAACAGCTGTAACTCAATTTCAAGAAAGAAAATTTGCTTTTAAAATAGTGCATATGGTAACATTAATGATATTCTTGTGGGATTTTCTGGGTTATATTTATTTTGATTTTCCTGAACATTGTAGGCAACCACCTAGGATTAACATGCATATATTGGGTGGCCAAATATGTTTCCTAAATAAATTAGCATTTATGTACTTATGAGGTAGACAAGATATGTGGGTGAATGTTTAGGACAATTGCTGTGGTTGTTGTACTGCAGCCTCTCTGGTTTTCTATATCTCTTAGATGTCCATTCAATTCCAAGGAAAAAATGAAATATTTCCTCCGCAGTTATTGTCTGTGTTGAGAATAAGTCACATTCTAAGAAATTGTAAAATCTCTTTCTTCTGGAGAAATATTTTATCCAATTTCCCTACTCACAAAGTTTCCAAGTCTAAAAGTCTTCAAATCCACAAAATACTTTAAATATTCATTATGTCTAGGTGACAATTTCTGTTTGAGAAAAATAGATGTTTAGAATTTCTATAAATCTATGTAGTTTCTAAGAATTGACACCGACTTGACACCGACTTGATGGCTCATAATCAATAAAATAAAAAAAAAGCTTGCAGACCACTAGAAATATGCTACCTGTTCAACTATAGTCCACTATATATTTCAAACCTTTTCAAGTATTTCTAGAAAAACTCCTGGCAATGGTACCATACCATTTACTCTTGTTCCCTCCTACTCTGACTTCTGGGAAGACAGTACCACTCTTAGCATACCATTTTCTAATCAGAGCTAGAGCAGTCAGCATTTAAATTCATGTTTCATTATAGATTCATTATACATCAGAACTCTAAATTACTCTCCCCTTTCTGAAACTGGTGAATCCTCACAGTATTCTCTTTGACCATGATGGCTAAGTATTCTGACAAATGCCCAGAAAGATATTTGAAAAATGCAGTGTTGGAGAAAAATTGACTTCCTGCTTCACACAGCAAGTGATGACCTTAACTAATGTCTATGCAGTTGCATTTTCAAGCATCTTCATCAAGAATCCAGAAGAAAAGAATGAATGTAGGCAGCTCAGGCTGGCTGACTGATAAGTTTTATTCTTTCTTCCATGATTTTTTTTCTTCGATTTTAAGCAGTTTGGCTGATATTATGCAAGCTTGGAAAAGTAAAATTTGCATACTAATTTAAAAACCTTCTATTGGCCTAAAATATTTACTTGATATGAATTTTAAATGCTTTCTGCTATATGTATACCTAAACTTTGGGTTTCTGTGCTATTTCAGAATGCCTTGATTAGTTAGTCTTTGGGACGTCGTCTGTATACCTTGTTGGTAGTCTTGGGCATACTTCTGCACCTCATATAAAAAACGATATTTTCTGCCTCCATTTATTGTACTCACTTTATTATGCCTAGATTCTTTCATCCCTTAGAACAGTACTCACATGTTACACTGATTTTATTGAAATCCTCTGGATATTGTCATTAATTCAGAAACTCAAATAGGTGAACGACCAGAACTGGCAAAGGCTAAATTAAAGATCAGCAAGATAAGTGACACAAAGAATAATTTCTATCAGTTCGGTGCTAAATCAATCACAGAAAGAGTTGTTTGAATAAGCCAATAGAAAAGCCTATGGAAAAAGACGCAGCTGTTGTTTTCCAGCCCTCTTGAAATGAGGGCTTGTTACTAGTTATGCAGCAGTGGGAATGGGCAGTGAAGCCTTTGCTCTTTTGCCTTTCTGCAAATTGGCAGAGCACATACCAATTTCTCTTTTCAAAGGTCTACTTACCTTTCTCAGAAAGAACAGTTCATAATTTCTCCCTGCAATAGGTTTATCTTGCTAAACCAGACCGTTTGTCAGCCGAAGCAATATGAAAAAGTGTAAGTCATAAATTTCTGAACACTTCTGCAAACAGCTCTGCCTCGTGTTATTCCAAACTCCTTTCTGAGCTGCAACATTTGAGTGACTCTGGCCAGCCCAGCCATGCAGGCTTCTTGAAAAACCTAAGATGACTCTTTCCCAATCCCATCTTTTAGGAACTGAAAACAGATCAAAACTCACATCCTTGGCATTGTCTGATGGAAAAGCTTATATTATTACAAGATCAGGTATTTTTATTCTTTAAGAAACACTTGACTTCAAAAATGGAATATTTTTTCCCATTTCTCCTCATAATGTTTATGTAATCAGCAATGCATCTAATGAGTTAAAGAAGAATGTAGAAAAATGATGGGATAATGTCTTAAAAGCATTATTGTTCTCACCTAATGTTTTGCCTTTGTCATATATTTATTATGAGTTGTTCAAGGAGATGAAAGTAACCTGCCATTATTTTTTATTTGCTTTACCGTCAATATGATTTGATCTCCTATAGCTTGCACTTTGAAGAACATGCTTCAAATAAAGACATTTAATGAACATCAAGATACGTTTTATTAAAAAAAAAGAATCTGAGGGTAAAACTAATGCATGGTCAGTGAAGAAAATGTGATAAAACCTTTTAAATGAAATTAAGAAGTGAGGGCTGAACTGTAATGCTAGAAGAATAGCACTATAATCTAGAGTTGCTTTGAAATTTTGTTCACAAAGAATTAGGGGCCCAAGGAAAAGGGAGGACAGTTCACATTCTCTGGCTCCACTGTTGTATATAACCCTTCTTGCTCTTTTTTGGGGTGCGGGGGATGCATGGATTAGGAGAGAAAACATTTTCAGTTTTCTATGTAATTTTATATGCAATTTCCTATTTTCTCTATTCTATGTGTTATACAAGTAGCAATAGCAATAGCAATAGCACTTAGACTTATATACCGCTTCATAGTGCTTTACAGCCCTCTCTAAGCGGTTCACAGAGTCAGCATATTGCCCCCAACAATCTGGGTCCTCATTTTACCCACCTCAGAAGGATGGAAGGCTGAGTCAACCTTGAGCCGGTGAGATTTGAACCGCCGAACTGCAGCTAGCAATCAGCTGAAGTAGCCTGCAGTGCTGCACTCTAACCACTGCGCCACCTCGGCTCTTAGCCATTGCCCTGAAAAATTCATAGAAAAATCCATGAAAGTACAAAATTCTTACAATTACTATTCAATCTATATGTTAATTCAAAATGACTGTTAGAATTATTTTATTAATATGTACAATAAACATTAACATTGGTATTGTCTGGTAATAGCAACTGATAAAGTATCTTAATAATCTGTGCCAAGATTATTTATTCACAAAACAACAACAACAACAAAACAAATGTTAATGTTAAAAAGCGTATAATGCCATGACTATTTATTGTGTCCTGCTATACATATTACAAAGAAAATGTTAATTCTCTAAATTCAGCTCAATTATGTATAGGTTAATCCACAATTAAAAAATATCTATGGTATCTCTAGTACGAGTCATAAGAGTGCATACAGTCTATTTTGCTAGGTAAATGAAGGATGCAACTGATAGATTGCCATGTAAATGTATGAGGATGTATGAAACACTTGTAATGTTACAGTCAATATAAGTCAAAAATCTCCATAGATACCAGTCAAAATCCATTGCATGGGTTTTGACTGGTATTAATTATTCCCAGTACTTGGTCAACTTTTTTGGTTGATAATTGACTTTGGACCTCAGCTCACAATATGGCAGTTTTTATTTTAAAATATTCGTTGGTATGGAACCAGGATAGAAATTACATTTTATGCAAATATAAATATTGTGAGAATCTTCATTAACTTTGAAGGCTTTTATTCTACACTATCTGAGAAAAGCAGTTCACTATAAGAGGTATAATGTGCCACAATAAACATTGATATGGATTGTTCTTTCATGATTTGGGGGACAAAATGGTAACATCTGAAAAAAAATGTTTTCATATTGCCATAATTTGCTTAGTGCTTCAACCCAAAGCAGACACAGATATTCCAGGTATCTTTCTTTTGATGCCAAGGTGAGTCAGATTAACAGTGCCATTCTGTGCCAATCAGAAGCAAGGTCTGTTAACATTAACATGTCTTATTTCTTAGTGTTGAATCTACACAAATAACATTCAGGGGTGGGGCAGAGCAGACATTCACAAAATTTCTTCTCATATTACTAATAGAGTGTCATACTATTTTGGTCTCCTTTACAGACTCAGATAATCTTCAATGATAACAATGATTAGTTTTTTTTACCCTGCCTTTTCTCCCTCCCTCCCTCCCTCCCTCCCTCCCTCCTTCCCTCTCTCTCTCTGTCCCTCTCTCTCTCTCTCTCAAAGTGTTGAACCTAATATTCCTTCTTCCTCCAATTTTTCCCTCAACAACCCTGTGAGATAGGTTGGACTGAGAGAGTGATTGTCCCAAAGCAGGGGTGAAATTCAAATTTTCCCCCTACCGGTTCTGTGGGCATGGCTTGGTGGGCATGGCAGGGGAAGGATACTGCAAAATCTCCATTCCCACCCCACTCGGGGGCTAGCCACAGGTGGTGTTTGCCGGTTCTCTGAACTACTCAAAATTTCCGCTACTGGTTCTCCAGAACCTGTCAGAACCTGCTGAATTTCACCCCTGGCCCAAAGTCACTCAGCTGGATTTCATGTGTGAGGGAAGCCTAGAACTCAGTCTCCTGTTTCTTAAACCAGGTCTTTTATTTATTTAAGAAGATTTATACGGTGGTGAGACACAATTTGTGGCAGCTAATAGCAGCAGTAAAAACACACAACAATAAAGGCAATACAACAAACAAGAAAACTAGGTTTTGAATCCAACAACTGCATCCAGCTATGCAATCACTCCATGCTTGAAAATTGCCTTTTCAGTACCTGGAAAAAAAAAGGCAGCTCTTAATGTCTTTCCAGAAAGTTAAGAGGATTTGGGATCTGTTAGATCTCAAGAGGATGCCCAGTAGGTATAACCTGGTTCCCAAAATTGTTTTGCTGTGATTGGGTTTTTCTTATGAGGTGTTTTTTTTTTTTTTTTTTTTTTAAGTTTTATTTTTTTAATTTTTTTTTTTAAAAATCATTTGAAATACAATTGTAACTCAAAAGTAATCCCCATTAATTTCTTTTCCTAGAAAATACTATTGGATGATCACTTGCATAAAGTATTTTTCTATTATTTTTCAGTAGATATTTTAAGTTCATTAATATAAAATATCTATTTCTGTGAAAAGAGCAAATCCTTTGTTTCTTCATCACCTAATTCTTTTTGTGATGCAATGATCTAGAGTTTGTGATATCACAATTCATCATAAAGGAAGGATTATATATGTAACTCTGCTATGATGAAGACAGCAGGTGTGAGTTGATAAGGAAGGAGAAAGCTGTTGTTTAAGCATAAACAATTTGGTAACTGCTACAGCAGCAATAATGAGAAGATAAATGCAGGGAGTGCTTAATTCCATTGCTAGAATATCTTTAATGTGATTTTCAAAATCACCCAGGCAAAATCATCCAGTGAGAGTAAAGATGGAGGTGTTTCTCTTTGAACTAGAAAAATACTGAGCCATAGGCATGACCAAATCATTGGGATATAATTTTATATCTCAGTGATTGCAACAGGAGATTAAAAATATATTAATTGAATTAAATGACTCATAAATGCTTCAGAAAACCCACTTTATTCATTGGGAATTATTTCCAAGAAGTACATTTTAGAATATCAATTTAAGGCTTTCATTCTGTATATATTTCCATGGCAGGTAATTTCCATTAAGCTCTTGAACTTACTGTTAAATAAACACATCTAAGGCCAGATTATTAAATTGATGTGTTCTGCTAAAATTCCAGTTCTGCATTGTTCAGATGATGGAAATATTTAAGTGACCTGTATGCAACTTTAGAAATGAGCTGACAAAGTAGCACAATGATAAGTGTGTTAATATCTGTTCAGAACTGAATTTGGCAATTTTATTGTCATGTATTGTCTGTGTCTTGTATGACACAGTGTGGATGTTCTCAAAGCAACTTTTTTCTCTGAGGATCTTCAGCCCAATAGACAGAAGAACAAAAGCTGCCACCTGGAAGAGACTGAATTGCACTCCTGTTTTCATCTTTCTCTTCCACCTTTTGAAATATAAAATTAAGCCTTGCAAATGATAAGACTAGCATGTTGGTAATTTAAATGCCTTCTTATTTTTTAAATTACAAGCTGAACATGATGGAATATTTTCAGGCTCTTTTTGAAGTTGTGTCTTCACTCCTCGTTTTTTAAGTCCTTCATTACAAGGGTGACTGAATAAATAGAATAAAATGAGAGTTTATTTTAAGGAGAGATGAGGAACTATGGAAGAAAGATATGTAAATCATGCATCAGTCAAACATGAAACTCATCAGTTAAGGCACCTGCCAAGAGTGTAACTCATGAACAGAAAAATCAAACAAAGTCTGAATAGTGTTAGAAGGCAAGTAGATGTCAAAATGGTATCAATCCAGAGAGAACATGAATTCGTTATCAAATAAAACATTCTTCCTAGCCCAAAGCCCAAGAGACTTGGCTGTGAATTTGATGTTTGTCTATTCAAATGATATTTCTGCATGAAGCTACCAGCTGGTTTAAAATCATGATCTCATGTTAGCCCTCTTTCACTGCAACCGTAATATGGACATAATGATTGTTGCGGAGATAAATAATTAGAGGTGAAATGAATCTTGTTTCCCTGCTGTCAACCCTCAAGAATAAGACCGGAGTCCAGGAAAGAATAAAAGTAATATATTTGCATAACAAAAATAAGAACACCTAAGTCTGTGTCTACATGGTGAAGAACAAAGAGAACAAAGGAAAAATTAACACATGCGCAGTACAGGTATCACATGAGAACTATATCAGTATACAGTGTCATTTCAGAATAAGAGTCCTGCTGACAAATTAAAATGAATGTAGTGACAAACCCCTTCTTTGTCAGTTGGGCGAATATCAGTTATCCATCAAAACATCAATTAAGGCACATCATTCCATGCAGGTATTCATGCTGCGCTGCTGGTAATGGTTTGTTAAGCGTGTCAGCAATTTGATCACGTGTAGATACGTACTGCAATTTTACAAAACCTTGTTTAGCCAACTGTTTAATATTTTTATAACGAATGTCGATGTGTCTGGACCTAGCACCCGTGAAATGTGAATCAGAAATATAAACCACTGATTGATTATCTTCCATCACAGTGATTGGTTGAATCGGACAAGTCCAGATATCTGTAACTAAAGCATCAAACCAAGTAAGATAGTTACATGCATCAGAAACACAAGCATATTCAGCCTCGGTAGATGAACAAGAAACAAAGTTCTGTTTTCGGACATTCCAGTAAACTGGACAACCATTCAAAAACAGCATAAAACCTGAAGTACTTTTTCTTGACTTCTTATCACTTGCCCAATCAGAATCAGCATAACAACATAATTCTTCATCCTCAAAATGTGTTGGTTCTAGTAATAACTTCATGTGTTTTGTGTGTTTTAGGTATTTCAATAATGTCTTCACACATGACCAATGAAACTGTTTTGCCTTACCTACGTGTCGTGACAATAGGTTAACACTAAGTGCAATGTCTGGTCTAGCCCACCT
>QLTV01000376.1:167564-178095 GCA_003457575.1 Thermophis baileyi
CCAGGGTGCAGGGGTAGGTTCCACTTACCTTCCCCACTGGTTCGCATCGCGATGTTTTGCGCACGCGCGCTCCCTCTGCTCGTGCACGCACGTGCGTTCCCTCGTGCAATTTGGCTTCCGCACATGCTAAGTAGCTGCAATCAGCCCGAAACACAGCTGAGGAGCTGATCAGCGGTGCTTCGGGCGAAGGAATAAAGGTCAGCATTAACCCAGGGGCGGGTGGGAGGGCCCTTCCCGAAGCAGCAGCAGAGCACAAACGGCCCAAAACGTAAAAAAGCCGCCAACAATTCACGGAAAAAAATGGCGGCACCCACGGACCGGCACCGACCAAGGCGGGTCCATGACGCCATCATGATGTCACCAGCGCCTCGTTACCGGTTCGGGCGACCCAGTACGCACCGGGAGGAACCCAGCCCTGATCTACTCTATATTTTTTCCTGTATCTGGACATTCAGAAACCCATTTGGCTTTCCATTGGGAATTGATGTTAAAGTTGTTAATAAGGTGTTGTGCAAGTGCCAATGGGGCATCCTAGATTTGTGTCTCCCAATTAATAGATGGGGAAGGTCAGCATGCACTAGTAGGAGAGTTGCTCATATTTTTTCTATATTCCCTCACTAGAGCATCTTGCCTTCATAGCTGGTGGTGCTATATGACTTCAGAACAGGAAGCAGCAAATAGGAGTGGTTTTAATGCACCTGCTTAGCTCTAATCTGCATGGGATTGTCAATATAAGGATAAAATGGAGAATCATGTACCTTATTTCAAACCTGTATTTTATTATGGCTTCCCCAAGTATTTTTCATCTTGAATATTGCTAAAGAAACAAATTATTTACCCCCAAAGCAAATATAAACACACACACACACACACACACACACACACACAAAGCCCCAAACCTTGAGAATATTACTGTAAATTGTAAATGGGATGATTCAGAAATTCTACTTAGATTTTTTAAATGTACATATGATGGGGAAAAAAGTATGTTTCCCAGAATGTTAAACTTGAATAAATTGTATTGTACCACATATAATTTAATTTCAGTTCTAGTTGTCGCAATGAAATGCTAACAAATGTGTGAGGCAGCTGCAAAGTGTTTCATCAAAGTGCTTTTATTCTGTTGAGGTTATGCTTGTCTATGACCATAATAAAGATTTGATTTGATTCTGTTGAGGTAACAACTGTTTATCTCATTGAAGCCCAAAGTGGCTTTGTTGTCAGTAGGCTGTTTCTTCTGTAATATCCATTAACCTGAATAGGTTTCTCTGCATGCATGCTACATGCACAGGACCTTTTCTAATGCTTATAGCAGCTCACTGGTAGCCCTAGAAGAAGCACATGCATAAAACCTGCTATCGTTAGTTTCCCAACGATCGCATTTTATGATGTGAAAACATTCATGAAGGACAAGCAGCTGAAATTTAAAATTTCACAAAGCCTTACAACTCCTTCAATAATTATCCTAGTACTAAGAAAAGCTCAAATACTCATGTCTCCAATATTTAATTTTTAGCTCAGGTATTCATCATGATGCACTTAAGGACATAAAAAGAGCCTACCAAATATTCCTCTAAATATAAATAAATAAATTATTTCATATACATTTAATAATTGGCACTTCAAGTCTTTCAAACATCTTTGTAATTATAACATAATAAATAATTCTTGTATAATTTTTATATGGGTATAAATCTTTATCTTGTTTCAAATACATGCTAAAATTAGGCATATTCATCTATCAGTATCTGATGAAAAATAGATATGTGGTACTGGCATTTGTGATACTTGAAATATATCTGAAAATTGATTTACAATGCCTCATAAAAATCTTAAATGGACATTTATTGCCAAAATTTCCTTTGATTTCCTTCAAAAGGGAACATGATCTAGTTAGTTGCTAGTATAACTTAGATATGTCACACACTTTATCCAAGATGCTAAATATAAAAGCAGACATGATTAAATAAGTTGCATTTTCTGACCTGGAATGTGGCTGGTGACTAATTCACATTTTGTTAAGCAAGTAAAATATGGTTAATATATCTGCAAACTCATTACTGCAATGTAACTCTAAAAAATAACTATAGTTTTTCATTATCTATTTCATAATAATTCAACTGTAATTCATGAATTGTGCTATTATCTGGACCAAGCACTGCTTTTCTTGGCATGGTTTAAACTTTAATATGATGAAGATGGAGGAATAGCTAGGTGCAATAGCTTGGTGCAAATAGTTTCTCTTTGGTGTCAACAAAGTCAAACTTCATATGAATGAAGTGATCTATTTTGTGGGCAAGACAACTAGAAAAACCTGAGGATCAATGAAAATAATTACACAGTGAGTCTGCATGGATTCATGTGACAAAGAGTTTGTGGGGGGGGGGGCGGCGGGGCGGAAGATGTCATGAACATCATATAGAGATTTCTTATTTCATTCTTAGCAATTTGTGGTGATTATACCTAATTGACAATAGAACGATGTGTTTGAAAGATTGCAGATTGTCCATAAAAATACTTACTGTATATTGGTAAGTATGAAAAAAAGAGAAACTGGTTGAAAAGTTCAGTCGAAAATGAAGTTTAGTAGTTTGGGGTCAAATGCTCTTTGAGGCTATTTTCTTTTTCAACCCCTCTACTTAAATCAGTTTCAGAAACTTGTGCTTACTTGAACCTTTTTTACTTGAGAAAAATACATCTTGTACCAGCCAGAGGGAAGTTGCTATAGCAACAAACAGCTTGCTGTTTGTTAAGTCAATCTACTTCCTCTATTTTCTCATTTGTTGCCATAGCAATTAATAAAATCTCATCCACTTGTCTTCTGCATGCCCTCTTGCTACCAGTAAAACAAAAAGAAAAATTAAAAGTTTTACGAAGTGAAAATAAATCTTCACAATGACTTTAGATATGCTATGAGCAACCTCCTTCTTCATAGTTTATGATCCCAAATTAATTTAACCAATTCATCACTGCACCAGACCTACATTTTATTAGGAGCCAAAGTATTTAGTTCCTGTCAGCTTTGCATTTTTTTTTCTCTTTTCAAATTTTTTAAACTTTCCCCCCCTAATCTGTTAAATTATATTGCATCTTTGTCCATGATTAAGCATGAAAAAAAATCTTTTGGTAAATTTATTAAATCTGTTGAAAAGACCCTCAAATCCTGAGAATGTGACTGAGAAATTAAATCAAATATTTTTGGAAAGCATTCGACTCTTATCAAAGAAACTTGGAGAAAACAGGAATAGAAGATTCCTTCCAAGTCCTAGATTTTTAAATGATTGCTGATCCATGTGATGAAATCTAATCTAAATACCACATCTAGATTAAAATGTGATAAGAAGAAACTGATTTGTAAAGAAACTGATAATGTGAAGAGACCAGATATGGTTAGAAAAGTGCAGTTTTTAAAATCTCCTCAATTCCGTTTCATTACTTGTGTATGATCTCAGTTTTGGTAACACTGCATAAAATATTAGGTTATCAAGCCTTGTTTCTTTGGGGTTAAATTTAATCCAGCAGATTGAACAAATTCATTGTTGATCCTATGCAGGGAGATTTGATACTAAGAAAAGCTTTATGTTGAACATGAGGAGAATATTTATTTATTTATTTATTTATTTTGTCAAGCATGTATATGATTACAGGTAAAGTATAAATATTAATATGAGTATATAATAAGTACAAACATAGTTTTGAGAACATATTTTTCGAGTACATATTTTTGAATACATGGGGACTTTAGGACAGGGATGGTAGGCACGCTGGTGCGCTTATGCACGCCCCTTACAGACCTCTTAGGAATGGGGTGAGGTCAATGGTAGACAGTTTAAGGTTAAAGATTTAAAGGTTAAAGAATATACCTCCATCACAACTGAATATTTAAAAGCATTATATTTTGTGGAATTAAAGCAGGAACATGAAAATAGAACTTTATGATAATTGTGAAATTATAGTTCAAGAAATTCAGTACAATTCTCTATTTCTATTTCTATTTCTATTGTAAATGAAATTAACATTGATTATCTAATTAACATTTCAACCTAGCACTATTCATACACAATTCTAAGGAAAAATGGTAACTGCATCATCATCATCATCATCATCATCATCATCATCATCATCATCATCATTGTCGTCATCGAATATTGAAGGCAAATTCTGCTATGTTGCCTTATGAGCCTTAGAAAAATTTCATAAATTCTTAGAAACCTATTTTTTTTCAGAAATTTCCTCAGCTCTCATGAATATATACTGTACTTATATTACTGAACCATATTTCTGCTAGCTTCAAATCTAAAAGCACTATTTTCCCCCTTGAAATTGTAGTAAATATTATGGTCTGGGCTCTGTCAATTGGCCTGATATGCCAATAGGGATGTGTCATACTGGAGGTAGCTAATGGACAGAGATAAGTTCCCACCTCTGTCCTGTGTGCATCTTTCTTCCTTCTCTGCTATCTTTGTTAATTTTAAGTCAATTTTAATGTTTATATTTATTATTTTAAAGTTCTAATATTTAATCTTGTTGCTTTTATTTGACTGTAAGCCATGCAGAGTCATGTCTAGGCAAGATGAGCAGCATGTACATTTAATAAATAAATAAATATTATTTGCCTAAATTAAAATGAAAGTATTAGGAGGAGCTGCGGTGGCCCAGTGGTTAGAATGCAGTACTGCAGACTACTTCTGCTGACTGCCAGCTACCTGCAATTTGGCAATCGAATCTCACCAGACTCAAGGTTGAACCAGCCTTCAATCCTTCCGAGGTCAGTAAAATGAGGATCCAGATTGTTGGGGGCAATATGCTGACTCTGTAAACTGCTTAGAGAGGGCTGTAAAAGCACTGTGAAGCGGTATATAAGTCTAAGTGCTATTGCTATTAATGTCTGTGGTGGAATGTGCACCAGTAGGAGCAGAGAGGAGATATTTGGCAACACAGAGCTTTACCAGAGGGAGGCCCAGATTAAGAGACTGCACAGGCCCAAGCTGGATGGGGGCGGCGGGGGGGGGAGAGAAGTTCAGGGTAGCTAAATCCTTGAATCTCTCATAATTAGTAAGTTAGAAAGTTATGGATTTAGTTTGGCAGGATTCTGTCCTTTAGGTGTAAGCAAGTACAATTAAACATAATTATATCTGTGGGCTTGAGCCAGATAGTATCAGATATATTAGTTATTCCCATGTAACCTAAGCATGTGATACTGTCTTCAGAGGTTCTTACTTTGGTAGCAAAGAAATCTGTGTGAGTCAACATGGGAGCTGTAATTACATAATGCATCCCCAAATCCCAGATGTCCCTAATGGCTATATAGATAGTTAACATAGCTTATTTGATATAAACTTCTCAGAAAGGGTCACTAGTAAACTTCAGATTGACAGATTCTCAGCAAAAGCTTTTACATTTTTGCCAGTTTGTTTTTAATATACACTGTTTTTCAATTTAGCTTTGATTTTATCTTCTTTGCACTTTCTGTTTCTTTCCTGGTTTACATTTATGTTGTATTATGTACTGAAATTTGGGATAAAAATATATCAAGTAAACAGAACTATGTGAAACTAAGAAGCTAAAATAAGATTCTTACATTATCTAGTCTAACCCCAATCCCTTCTGATTAATCTTGTTACTTAATCTAAAGTGTTAGTTCTATTATTTGACATATGAACAGCATGTTATTTAACAAAAATAAAAGAAGTGTACATGTATGGGTGTGTGTATCTAATCATCTTATACATAAATATACATATATGTTTTCCTCAATTGCCAGATGGATTGCAGATTATTTAACCTACTAAGTCAGTGGTTCTCAACCTTTCTAATGGCACGACCCCCCCGAAACCCCCCCCCGCTGCCGCAAGTGTCTGAATTTTGGTCACATGACCACGGGGATGCGGCAACAGTCATAAGTCACTTTTTTCACCGGACGCCGCCATTTGGGTTCTTTTACCCTCTGCGCATGCGCAAAGCATTCTGCGCATGCGCAGAGGGTAGAAGAACCCAAATGGCGGCGTCCGGGCTACCAGCTGACGGCGACCCGCAGGCACGGCCGAACCGGGACCTTTTTACACCTGCTGTGATGGTGGCACCAAGATGGCGGGCTAACGCGCGCGGTGACCCCTGTGAAATGGTCGTTCGACCCCCAAAGGGGTCGCGACCCACAGGTTGAGAACTGCTGTACTAAGTGTTAAGATTATTTTGTAAAATGGATGCCTGGTATTTTTCCAATACAAAAAATAGCAGTCAAACATTTAGCTTATTATTTTGATTAAGTCTGTGATTCCTTACTTTTACATATTTAGAGGGGATTTTTGGTCCATTTTAAACCTCTTACACAATTTAATTAATTCCTCTTTGCTTAATCAGTTCTGTTTTCTTTGCTAATAACTCTGGCTTCCTTTTTCCAAGATATCTGAATCCATCAGCTAATTCTGTAGAAAATGCTGGAGAGTCTGATTCTATATCTCAGCTCTCAGAAATTCAACAACTTCCAGAATATCCTGGATTGTCATTAGAACTGCAATATAATTTAGGTGGTTAAAATGCTCAAAGAAGTACCTTTACAACTATCTAAATCATGATAGCTGTATAGCTGTATAGTTACATCAGAGGTGGGTTCCTCCTGGTTTGGACCGGTTCGCCCGAACTGGTAGCAACCTGCTGGTGACGTCACAGAGCCGGTTCGGTCGGTGCCGGTCCATGGACGCCACCATCTTTTTTTTCGATTTTTAAATTTTTTTTTCTTCTGCACATGCACAGAAGCCAAGTTTCCGGCACTGCACATGTGTCACCATCTTGTTTTTGGCCTTTTTTGGGGGAATTTTTTTTTGGATTTTTCTGCACTGCGCATGCGCACACGTGCAAAGTGCACATGCCCACGCAGCGCGCCCATGTGGCACGGGAGGAAGCGAACCAGCAGCGAGGTAAGTTAGAACCCACGCCTGAGTTACACTGGAGGTGGTTGATGAATTAAGAGGAACCCCTCCCCATTCTGCTTCTTCCCTCCCCATTTCTTAACTATAATTCTATTTTATTGTTTTAGAAATATTTATCTTTTTTTATTTTAATGCTTTTAATGCTGTAAGACACCCAGAGTCACTTCAAAATGAGAGGGGCGGAAAATAAATTTAATAAATAAATAAATAGTCCCATGAAAGTTCATGCAGTCAGGACTTAATTAAAATGACCACCATCAAACAAATAACATACATTCTAAACAATTTTTATTCTTTTATAAACATCTACTTATAATAATAATATACTGACATCAAAACCTACTTTTCTTAGACCTTAAAACTAATCTGGACTGTCTTTAATGTAGAATCTGCCTGAAGTCATTATTTCATATAATTACAACATTTCTCATAAATCAATATCAACACTGAGGTGATTTATATAACTTGGTAAATGATTAACAAGAGAATAATTTCATTTCTTTTTCTTCAAGATGAATATAAACACGTACTTTACATGAATTTATATTCTCTAAAATTTACAAGATCAAATGCAGGTGATACAAAATCTGTATATGTAGAGTATGTGCAGAATCCAAATCTTTTTTTTTTTACTTAATTGCTACTTGTTTGGGCACTTTCTCCCATCAAGTAATTGCTCAAAAACATTTCAATTTTATAAACTTACTCTAATGTGTGCATATCAAGAAAAATAAGTGCTTTGTTAATAATTACTGTCAACCACATACAGTCATGCAATCACTTTATACTGTTTAATGTCTTCTGGTATAATTCCAATGAAAATTGTTTGAATTCTAATGCCAGATAAAAAATTTCACTGAAATGCTTTAGAAAAATAATAAAGATATCCCAAATGACTTTTATTTAACAAAAAAAAAACAAAAAAACAAAAACAAAAACATGTAAAACTATCTATTTTGGATCCTTTGCTCATGAATGCTCTCAGTTCCTGAATATGAGCATTACGGTATGCAGTGTAAAATTTTGTTGCAGGTTGCAATGTCCAAAATCAGGCTCTGAATGCCTTGGGATAGCATCATCCCAAGCCATGAACACCTAAATCACCCTAGACCCCACTCCCAGTGAAGGCAAATTAAAGTCAGAGCCATGAGTATGGGAACCTCTACTGCCAACCCAGAAATAGCATCAAAGAACTCAGGAAGGGAAGTTACTATTTAGTAGGGAAGTTGGTACATGTAAGGACTTGTCCCAGTTGGTCTCTCAGGAAAGCAAAACTCCATTAAGTTGAATCAAAAGAACTTTTACTGAGATAAAGTGTTTGCAGTAAAGGCAGGTGGAATCTGAAGGTCCCTCGCAAAGCACAAAGCAATTCTTCTATTCTCCCAAATCCAAACCCCATAAGCAGTCCACCAGAAGCCAATGTGATGCTGCAAGGTTGTTTTGGAAACACTGAGGTGCTAGGCATGTAACAGTTCACTCTCAGGGCACAATGGCCTTGGAACCAGGCTGGAACCTGCAGGGATGGAGGCTGCTCTGTCTCCGAAGGCAATCCCCTTCCCTAATTCCCAAGCACTTACAGCAAAAAGAAAAGCATGCGAAAAATGCGAGCCTTCCTCTCCCCACCCTCCAACAGAATGGCAGGACACGATGATGGACCTGACAGTACAACAGCAACAATCCCAATTGATCTCTAAAGCCCAAGTTTAGGAATAGTGCTTCTGAAAGCATAAGAAATTCCTTGATAACAATTGCCATATCTCCACCTCTGTCCCGCCCTGTACTCTTCGTTGATGGCATACTCAAAATGTGACTGGGAAGATTTCAAAAAGGGAAACTCCTCCTTCAGGATCCCAATGATACATGTCAGGTCAGCCCTCTCATCAACAATCAGATTACAGATGAGGGAAGCCTGATTATAGACTGACCTATCATTTAGTAACAGAAACCGGAGCCAGGGTCGATTAATCAGTGGAACAACTTGGCTCCTGGAGTCATGAGTGCTCCATCACTGGAGGTTTCAAGAAAATATTTGATGATTTATCCCTGATGGAATTAAAACTCCTGCCTTGGGCAGGCAGTTGGACTAGAAGACCTCCAAGCTCCCTTCCAGTTGCATGATTCTATGCTTCTATAACAAATTTATCATATGTTATAATTTAACACTTATTTATCCAGATTTCAATGAAACTTTACACTAAAAAGGAATGAACAGTGCCTTGAATTAATACTTCACTTTCTAAGTTTATCTACAAATTGACAGACCAATATTTATTGTGTATTGCTCTCGCCTATCAGTTGTGCACATGTTCTCTCATAAATCCAATCATCTCCATTAACCTCAGTAAAAATGATTTGAAAAATCACAACTTAATTCATATTAACATATGTATTCATAAGTGGATTTTCTATCAAGAATATTTCTATAAAATACTCATTTCTAGAAGCAGTTTTATTTAGATGCATGTGGTACATGTGTAAATTGCAAATGCTATAAATAATATACTCTAGCACAAGAAACGTTGATGAAGTCAATTCACATCAGAAGCAGAGCAAAAGACTTCCGGTTGATGTCACGGTGTGATCGGACACGCGAGGCGGGTTTCCACGGTCCCGTGCCGAGTTCTCCCCATCGGTGAGCTCCGAAAGGAGCCAAAGCTGCCCTGTAGTGATGGTGAAGCAAAGAGTGATGCCCTGTGAGGTTGCGGAGAGTCACAGCTCTCCTGTATGAGCCAGGGTACTTTTTCCCTCTCAGCTACGGTGAGGAGAAGAGGCAGCCTAAAGATGGCTGCCACAAAGCTGGGACAACTGAGGAACAACTAAGACTAGTTAGGAATAATTTAGAACTATTTGCTCAGAATTATTTGTTAAAGCAGCAATTAAGCATTCTGAGAAAAATACCAGACCGGAAGGAAAGGACGCAAAGAGAGAAAAATAATAAAAATTTAAATATACAGAAAATTGGACTCTTAAACTGGGAAGACGTGGTAATGGGAAGTCATTTTAAAATGCTGGAATCATTTACTTAAAAAACTTATCCTGCTTTTATAATTGAACTACATCTAAAATTATTCAATATTAAATATTATTAGTCAATGTTAAGGGGGGGGAAAATGACATTGCCATAGGTCTATACTATAGGCCACCCAACCAAACAGAGGAAGTAGATGAACTTTTTGCTAGTCAGCTAACTAAGGTATGTAGGAAGCACATCACAATAGTAATGGGGGATTTTAACTACCCTGACATCAACTGGGAGACAAACTCTGCACCAAGTGGAAGATCCAACAGGTTCCTAACAAACCTAGCAGACAACTTTGTTACACAAAAAGTAGAGAAGGGAACAAGGGGATCAGCCATATTGGACTTAATTCTCACTAACAGAGATGAAATGATAGAAGGTGTTGAAGCTACAGGAACCTTGGGGGCAAGTGATCATGCAATATTGGAATTCAACATTATGCAAACACAAGCAGTAGAACAAAGTCAAACTAGAGTCTTGGACTTTAAGAGAGCTAATTTCAATATTTCTAACTTAGAGAGAGCTTGGGAAGGATTCCATGGACGAGAATCCTCAAGGGGAAAACAACTCAAGAAGCTTGGGA
>QLTV01000376.1:179004-199528 GCA_003457575.1 Thermophis baileyi
ATTTTTTTCAAAAAGAATGTTTTCATTAATTGGCAAGAGGGGCTACTTCTTACAATAAAAAAGTGTGTGTATGAGTGTGTGTGTGTGTATGTGTGTGTGTTTGTAATGATGGAAGGGGGATTTTCACTAATTAGCCAGGCCACACTCACTCACCTCAAGATGAATTTTATGGACTTCCGGTTGACGTCGTGGCGGGAATCGGACACGCGGAGCGGGTCTCCATGCTCCCGTGCCAAGTTCTCCCAATCGGTGAACTCTGAAAGGAGCCAAAGCCATCATGTAGGGGTGGTGAAGCAAAGAGGGGTGCCCTGTGAGGTCGCAGAGAGTCACAGCTCTCCTGCCTAGCCCAGGGCTTTCTTTTCCCTCTCAGCCACGGCGAGGAGAAGAGGCAGCCTAAAGATGGCTGCCATGAAGCTGGGACAACCAAGGAACAACTAAGACTGGTGCTGGAGCGAAGTAGGTGAACAGTGACTGGAACTGGGGAAGAGGATTTTTTTTTGTTTAAAATCTAACCCCAAGAAATAATTTAGAACTATTTGCTCAGAATTATTTGTTTAAGCGGTGACTGAGCATTTTGAGGAAAATACCAGACCAGAAGGAAGAGACGTAAAGAGAGAAAAATAATAAATTTTTAAATATACCGAAAATTGGACTCTTAAACTGGGAAGACGTGGTAATGGGAAGGCATTTTAAAATGCTGGAATGATTTACTTTAAAAACTTATCCTGCTTCTATAATTGAACTACAACTAAAACAACGATTGATTAGTGGCAACACTGAAATTTAAGTTGAGAGCGCCACCTGCTGACGAAAGGAAAATATACAAGTCTGGGAATACTTATATGAAGGACTGTGATATGAAGGACTGTGAAAATATTTACTTGATTATACCTAACTACCCCATGACTACTGGAGACTCAAATACAAAAACAAGGAAGTTATTTAATTAAAGGGACTCCTGAATGTTATGCTAGAAGATTGAATCTGTAAAGGGGACGTAAAGAGACTTTTAATAACTTCTAGGACAGTGATGGCGAACCTTTTTTGGTTCGCGTGCCAAAAGGGTGTGTGCACGCATGCTAGAGCACGCGCACGTGCCCACACCCATTCCCTCCCCCGCGTATGCACCAACCCCCGCGCTGCCCCCTGTGCATGTGCACAAAACTCCCGCTGCCCCCCGCACATGCGCACAAGCCTCACTGAAGCCTGGAATGGCGAAAAACGGCCAAAT
This sequence comes from Thermophis baileyi, assembly GCA_003457575.1. Taxonomy (NCBI): domain Eukaryota; kingdom Metazoa; phylum Chordata; class Lepidosauria; order Squamata; family Dipsadidae; genus Thermophis; species Thermophis baileyi. Next base: position 180,236 of record QLTV01000376.1, read on the forward strand.
GGGCAAACTGGAAGTTCGGAAAAATGGACTTCCGGTTTGCCCGTTGGGCTGTTTTTTGTACTCCGGAGGCTTCAGGGAAGTCTCCTGAAGCCTTTGGAGGGTGAAAACGGCCTTTCCCAAGGCCGAAAATCAGCTGCCCAGCATGTGCATGCGCACTGGAGCTGACATAGGGCAATGCCTCGCATATGGCTCCGTGTGTCACCTGTGGCATGCGTGCCATAGGTTCGCCATCACTGTTCTAGGACTATTTAAACAGAACTGATTATTTACCTATGGGATATAAAGAACTGTGATTAGTGTACTCTTTGAAGGGCAACTTTAGGACTGAATAAATGGTTCTTGGACTACTGGACAAAAGTTGGAATTTTTACAAATAAAATAAGATGCTTTATAAAGAAGAAATGAGTGGAAATTTGTGTTTTGCTTTTTCAAAACACAAAGAACATCATGGAGAAAGGATTTAAGGAGATTATGGAAAAAATGGAAAATACTATACGAGGGATGATGAGTAAAGACCAAGATGCTCAGGAAAAGGAGGAGCCAACAGAAGAAATGGAGGAAAAGATTGAAACGAAGAACCAGCGAACAAAAGAAGAAGACAAGGAGGAGATAATAATGAAAATAACAGTGATTGATGAATTAAACCAGGGGAAAAATATTTTAAGAGAGTTGAAAAGAGAATTGGAGATACAGGACGATACTTTTGAAAGGGAGATAAGGGCTTGGGTAGAAATTTTGGAAACTAGGCAGTGGAAGAAGGTAGAGATGGGAGAAATACTTAGATTGAATAGCCAAGAAGTAGATGCAGACAGAGATAAAGATCCAAGAAAGGAATATGGGAGGCAAGTCAAAAAAAGCATAGCAACTAAAGTATTGAAGCGGACAAGAGACGATGGATAGATGATTTCTCTCTCTTTTTTTGTTGTTGTTCTGATTTGCTTTTCTATTTCTCTCTTTTCCTTCCTTTTTTAGGTAGGTGACATGATTAGAAGTTAGGTAGGATAGAAAGAAAACGTCTTTTAATAAAAGGGTGACATAATTAAAAGTTAGAATAAGAGATAGAAATAAGAGAAAGGGGGAATATTAGTGTATACACTTTTACATAATAAAATAAAAGCAATAACAAGAGAAAACATGGAACAATTAAATAATGATAGACTATAACTTAATATAAATGTGTATTATTATTAGAAATATATAAGTTGGTTGAATGTAATAACTATGATTATTTCTACTAGTTTTATTTGTATTAGAATGTATGACACCCAGGTGCCACACTGTTCACACATTGATACATATATGTAAAACAAAATAAAAAACTTGAAACAAAAAAGAAAAAGAAAAAAAGAAGCAGAGCAAAAGTAGAGCACAGCATGAGATATTGCAGTGGTGGTCTAATATAATTATAGTGTAAGTTCAGATAAAGCAAAAACAAATATTTAGAAAGGTAATGTCAGTCAATTAAGGATAAAAAAATATTGCCCTTCATTTATTGCCCAGTAAATGTCAATTTTAGTTGAATCATATCTGCACTGCAGACAGAGACCTCGAGCCAGTATTAATAACAATGGGATCTAATGATCACAGCTATTAAGCACATTACTTCTCAAATGAGATTATAATTACTGCTAGTTGAAATGAATACACATTCCTTGATAAATACATTGCTAAGCTTCCTTTTATAGTTTAGCAAGATTTGCTAACAGGAAGCATCACTCAGATAATTTGGATAATTTTCTCATCAAATTATTATGCTTATTATTTCAGATGCTACTTATATAGGAAGGCATAGAGAAAATATAAAATGAGGTATGACTATTTTTAAGGATATATCTTTATTGCCAACTTGTCTTTTAAAAATAGTTGTAAAAATTATTTCGAGCCATTACTTCATCAGAAAAATATTACGTGTGAAATATCATCAAGAATGTGAATTAAAATGCTTCAATGATTCCCTTTTTGTCATTTTCTCCCATTTTGTCATTTTATGGGGATTAATGGTATTAATTTTTATAATCTTGATTAGACAGAGTCCTTTTCCATATGCCAACTGTAAGGCAGTGATACTGTCATCCCAGAAAAGAAATTGGCATTTGTCAGGTTACTTGATGGAAATGCTTTTCAGAAATCTTGAAGGAGAGAAGTATAAGTGTGCAATGTACATGAAAGGAGATACATGACAGAATGGGTTAAAAAAGGAGGAAAAAATAACTCTACACACTATATGTGCACAGCCCCAAAACATTTCTACCTGTGACAGTTCTGTGTTGAATAATAGCACTTTTAAGCCACTTCCACCCTTGTATTTAATAGGATGTAATCTTTGTATTAGACCACATTCATTTTAAGGCCTTCTGAGGCAATGGTCTTAAGCATGTTTGTTTAGGAAACAAATTTCATGAGTGAATTTAGTGGAATAGATTGTGTCTTAAACAGCTATTTCAGTTTAAGATTTAATAAACTTCACTAAGTTGTTTTTTAATATATGGGGTCCTTGGTGAGCTCTCAGTTTGAGAGTTTTCTTGCAGATGTTTCATTACCAAACTAGGTAACATCTTCAGTGGTAGGTTAATATATGCACTATATTCCATCAGAGACTGTTTCTTCTAGCTAAACATTTCAGGTATGGTAGTTTGTTGGAGAAAACATTCTTAATCTGAGTGAATATGTCATATAAGCAATATAGCAGTCCTTATTTCAAAATTGATTCTGAATATGTGCTTTGGACTTTATACACTCACACCACCTGTCTGGTATTCATTAATGCACTGAATCACTAAAGCAGTTTATCTTAAAGATTTAGTAAGTCTTAAGACTTCTAAAGCAACCACATTATTTCAAGCCTGAATTAAAGCTTGAAAATAGACTTGGATGCACTAATGAATAGTAGAAAACTGCTATGCTCATGTGAGGTCTCAAAGCATTTCTTCTGAAATCACTTTTGAAGTGAAGACTTCCTAACAAGTAATGGTATTTGTCCTAACACTTAGGTTTGCCAACGGATTAATAAGCTAAGCTATAGCCAATATCTGCTGATACCTTTATTGTATCAAAGGCATGGTTGCTAAATTCAATTCAATCACATTACCAAATAAACTATTTTGTTTTTGTATATTCTAAATATATGCTTTTTAAATTGGTAAATAACAGCAGTTTTTATCATTTTAAAAGGTTAGTAAAACTGATTCAAACTAGCATTTTATTTGGATCTCTCAGATATATATATATAGAAGCACGAGGCTGAAGACACAAGCCTGATAATCAGCCTGAAGATGACGAATGAGACTTCGTCGAAACGTTGCAATGACATCTCCAACTCCACGCGGGAGAAAACCCGAATAACCACAGACCTACATACAAATACCCGCGAAAACCTCAAAAAACAAATATATATATATATGATGAGAGCTAAATAGCTTGAAATAGATCTATACTAGTCTCCCTTTATTTCTTTATCAGTAAAAATGTTATATATAGAAAAATGGTTTGTCGTGAAAGCGACTGCCTGCATGGCCCCTGGATTGGGGCCGAAAGGAAGCAGTATACACACTATATATATACACACTATATATATACACACTATATATATATACACACTATATATATATATAGTGTGTGTATGTGTATGTATATGTATATGTATTCACACACACATGCATACACACACACTTAATTTTCTGCCTATGTAGAGACTTATCTGCTGCCATCAGCCACAAAAATAACCCATTCATGTTTTTATTTCTCTCATTTCTGCAAAGCCAACAAATTTATCTTCTATGTGAGTTAGAGGCAGCAAGATCCAATTCTTTTCCACAATTTTTCCTAGGTAATCTTTTCCTAGGTAATAGGATCACAGAAGTGTAGAAGAGCTGAGAACAGCATTTTGAATGCACATATTCATTAGCAGTAATATAAGTTGCCTTGAATAAGTTGAAAGACTGAGTTTTTTAGATAACACTTTTAGTCATGGAAGAAACACATATTAATATTTAAAGAAATATGACTTTATCTAGACTGATTTGTTCCTTATTTTTAATACTAGTTGTGTCATGCTGCATGCCAATTCTGCTATGCATGTATATATAAGCATACAAGGGTATGTGTGTGTATGTACAATGATATATACAATCATATATATATGATTGTAGTGTGATGAATAATTGTACACATATATTGTTAAGTAGTGGGAATGATGACAGGAGACAGACTTCAGAATAGCTCTTTATTCAGCAACTGCTCAAGACAACCAGCAACTAGCAGTCTGACAGCCAGCCCTTTCGAATAGCCCGAAGCTTGCTCTGTGTGGGGTGAATGCCATTACCGTCGATACGGTAGCCCAAGAATTCTACCTCCAGCACCCCAGCAAGCATTTACTGCGCTTGGCCTTAAGCTCAGCAGCGCGCAGCTTTGACAGGACCATCCTGACTCGACAACGGAGCTGGTCGGGGTCACAGGCTGAAATGAGGATGTCGTCAAAATATGGGACGACCCTGGGGAGGTTCTGCAACAGGCGTTCCATTACACTCTGGAACAACCCTAGGGCCACGCTAACCCCAAACTGCAGCCTGTGACACTTAAAAGCCCCCCTGTGAGTCACAATGGTCTGTGCCTCAGCTGTGGCGCCATCTACCGGCAACTGCTGGTATGCCTGCGCCAGGTCTAACTTAGCGAACAGGCGGCCAGGGCCCAGGGAGTGAAGTAGATGGTGCACGATCGGCACAGGATAGGCGCTCTGCTGCAAAGCCTTATTAATTGTACATTTATAGTCAGCGCAAATCCTGACGGTGCCGTCCCCTTTAACGGGGGTGACTATAGGGGTCTCCCATTTGGAATGGTCGACTGGCTCCAGGATCCCCTGCCTAATAAGTTTGTCCAGTTCCCTGTCAATCTTGGGCCGCAAGGCCAAGGGGACCCACCTGGGCTTCAAACGAATGGGGGCTACCTTGGGATCAAGGCTAAAGGAGATAGGAGTGCCCACATACTTGCCCAGGCCTTTGATGAAAACATCCTGGAATTCCTCAAAGAGGTCGTCGAATGCCGGGCTAGCAATAGAATTGATGCTGGACACCCCCAGGCCAAGGGCGTCGAACCAATCCAAGCCCAGGAGGCTTGGAAGGCGTCCGCTGACCACTGTGAGCTGGAGCGTCTCCTTGAACGTTGAACTTTACCAGGAACAGGCCCTGGCCGATGACGGGAATATGGTTCCCCTGGTAGTCGGATAGCCAGATGGTTGTTTTCTGGAGGCGGCTTAACTGGAGACTCAGAAGGGCGAGCTTCAATATCTGCCAGGCAACGACCGAGACAGCTGAGCCAGTGTCGATTTCCATCTGGCACGGGGCACCGTCAATGGAGACAGTGACTGACAGCTTGCTTTTGCTGGGACAGCTGGCCCTGGCAACCCGCATTTGGTTAGTGTCGGGTTGTTGTTGGACTGCAGTTCTTTGGTGCGGCTTTCTTGGTTCCCGATGGAATGAAGTTGACAGCTCGTTGCGTGCGGCATCCTGTGCATGCGTGTTTCTGGCGGGCAAAATGGCGCGGCAAACTTTAGCCAAATGTCCTCGCCACTCGCACCGTTGGCAAATAGCGTCCCGGAATCGGCACGAAATCCTCGGGTGCATCCCCCCACAGCTGGCACAGTCAGCTCTAGTGTCCTTGAAGGCAGGCAGTCGCCTGCTGTTGGTGCGGCAGACGTCTTCGTTGCTGCTAGCTGAATCCTCGAACGTGCCTTTGTGCACAGCAACCGGAGGCTTAGCTTCAGTTCTGGAGGCGGCAAACCTGTGCAGCGACTCAGCGGCCTTGGATGATGATTCCGCTGCCCTGGCGTCATCCAGAGTGGCAGCCAGGGTTAGGTTGGGTTTCGCCAGGAACTGGCACTGGAGACGGATGTCCTGCACGCTGCATATTAGCTGGTCGAGCAGGATGTCGTCCAGGTCCCAGAATTCGCAGTACCTCGCGGCCTTATGTAGGGCTGCAATGTACTGGTTGATCATCTCACCCTCATGTTGCATCCTCTGCTGAAAATCGTAGCGCCGGATGACCTTAGATGGAGTGGGAACGTAGTGCGTTTTTAAAGTCGCCTGCAGGACCTGCCACGGCACGATGTGCACCGGGGTTGGATCTGACAGCGACTCCGCGGTGTCAAACACCTCGGGGCCACAGTGACTTAGGAACAAAGCTTTCTTTCTGTTATCAGTCAGACCCAACAGATCATTTGCTTCCAGAAAGCATTCGAAATGCCTCATATATGAGTCTCACCTCTCTTTGGCCGGGTTGAAAGGCGCTGGCGGGTGGAAGGCAGACATTTCTGTTGAGGTGGCAGAGGTTCCTCTGGAAAACTGCCTGGCTGGTTGCGGTGTTCAAGTAGATAGCCTTCGTTCTCCTGGTCCCAAGCCCTCGTTGCCACTGTTAAGTAGTGGGAATGATGACAGGAGACAGGCTTCAGATTAGCTCTTTATTCAGCAACTGCTCAAGACAACCAGCAACTAGCAGTCTGACAGCCAGCCCTTTTATAGGGAGCTGTCAGATACAACAACCAATAGCGTTTGAGCAGTCTCCCGCTCAAACGCTGGACCTGGGTGAAACCATGTATGAACTGTCAGAACATAACATATATGATTCCATTACTTATGGATTGATGATAGAATATACTGTGAGGATGAAGTAAAATCTACTGAAAACCTTTCTGTGTGTATGTTGTTGGTTTTATTTTTTGCTGTTAGGATTAGAGTTATGTATGCATCAACTGTACATACAGGTAGTTTTCATTAATGGCCACAATTGAGGCCAGAATTTCCATTGTAAATCATTACTGGATTTGTTCAGCAAACCATGTGGTCATTCAATGAATCCATTCTCCTGAATGGACATTTTGCTGGACATTCACATAAAAAGGCACAAATTACAATCACATGACATGGGACACTGCAACCAGTCATAAATGCAAGCTAGCTTCTAAGCACTTAAAATACAATCATGGGACTATGGGATGTGTGTGTGCGTGTGTGCGTGCGTGCAGCAATTGTAACTTCAAGGAGAGTTGTAAGTAACGTCTTGAAATCTGTCATAACTTTGAATAGTTGTTAACCCACTAGTCGTTAAGTGAGGACTAACTGTAAAGAATACAGTACTTACTTGCAGGATCCAATCAGGTCAATCATCAGGACCAGAGGTTTAGTCTTCCAAAGCATGGAATCATGCGCTGGAAGAGACCTTGGAGGTGTTCTAATCCAACCGCCTACTCAAGGCAGGAGTTCTTATTCCATCACAGACAAATGATCATCTAATCATTTCTTGAAAACCTCCGGTGGAGCACCCATGACTCCAGGAGGCAAGTTGTTCAACCCCAGTTCTGGTTTCGGTTATTAAATGATAGGTCAGTCTATAATAAGGCTTCCCTCATCTATAATCTGATTGTTGATGAGAGGGCTGACCTGACATGTATCATTGGGACTTGGCTGGATCCTGAAGGAGGAGTTGCCCTTTTTGAAATCTGCCCAGTAACATTTTGAGTGGGCACCTTGTCAGTCAACAGGACTGTTGATTTTATTACAAGCTTATCAAGTACTTAGGAGGTGAGAGATTGGCAGCACAAGGAAACAACAGCCAACAACTTAATAGCCAGCCATTAACACTCTAATAAACAACTAAAAAGCCACACACAACCAGGCACCGTATAAATACCACACACAGATTAGCCCAAAGCACACAGTCTGCTAGAGAGAAGTTCCCTGAGGATGGGCTCCAGCATGAGTTAGAAAGCTTGGAAGACTAAACCTCTGGCCCCTGTGACCTACCCTGATTGGATCCTGCAACATAATCCTGGAACATGTAGTATATTCGTCTTCATTTGTGACAGTAATTGCTTGCTCATTTTAAGACAGCAGATTGTTTCCCTGCTTCAAATGCGAACTCTGCTCGGTTTATTCTGAGTTCGGCATCCTGGGAGAGAAACTAGATCCCTTTATTCAACTCTGTCAAGTGCCCTCATCACAGGAGAACAAACGGCAATGCAGCTGTTCTAGCAACCATATTACAAAAAAAATAGTTATAGATTATGTTTTCCCCTCACCTCTCTGCCCCTTTTATTTTCCCGTCAACTGGAATACTGCCAAGCAGAAGAGAAAGGAAGAAAGCCTCTTTCGCTCTCATGCTCACTTCAGTCACTGTTCAGTTTTATAACTTGAGCCAAGGCAAGCCTTGCTGATGTGTAGTCTTTAAAGTTTCACTTTTGTCATGCCAAGCTTGAAAAGACAACAGGGATTCAAGAATAAACGCTGTCCTATGCAGTGCAGTTACCATTTTTCTCTGATAAGTGGTGGCGGCGTTGCAATATATGTAAATTTTGGAAAGAAATATTGCTTATCATGCCATCATTTTTGCTAAAGGATGTGAAATTAACCCATTCCTGGTATGATAATACAAAGGATTTTTTTAATGCAGTCTTTGGAAATTGCACTAGAACAGCAAGGGGAAAAATAACTTTCTTTTTTTTCTTTCTGAACAATATAATTGGAACTGTGGGAATTAGCCAGGTTAAATTATTCACAGTGAGGCTTAGCAATTGTTCCCTGATTTCAAAGAGAACATAGGGAGTAGTATTAAGAAAAACATAAATGTTAAAATTACTGCTAAATTCAAAGCACAGCTTCTTCACTTTCCCATTAAGATCCATGTTTATGCTCACAATATATTTAATTTTAATTGAACACTCTGGACAATGGAGATATGTGGTTCCAACCAATTGCTTTTGTAGAAGCACATATTGACAACTCTAAGTGATAGCAGAAAAAATAAATGTTCTTCAATTGAAAGCATTGGCATGAATTTAATCTTACAATAGCGGTCAGAATGCTGGTAAAAGAGTTGTATGCTTCTCTTTAATATATTTGAATCAGATTTAAAATTAGAGAATTTTTAGATTCTGGAATTTTTGGTGCAACCTACAATTGCATATCAGCTTAGAAATAAAGCAATGCATCAAGATGTTTCAAACAGGGACAGCCTGGTATGTACTGTATCTCTGTTTGCTGAATGCTTCTGCTTTAACAAAGCATTACAAGATTGCCTAAAATTTAAGTGATGTGAAATTTAGGATAAATTCTCACAGGACAAAAAACTACAATCTTATTTTGCATTTTGTTTGAAGGATTTGTAAAACATTTGAATACTTGCAACATAGATGTCACCAGCAGTGGGTTCCTCCCGGTTCGGCCCAGTTCTTAGAACTGGTAGCAGCGGTGGCAGGAGGCTCCGCCCACCCGCCCGGAACGCTTCTGTGCATGCACAGAAGCTTCTGCGTAACAGGTTTTAGAACCCACTACTGGATGTCACCCAAAAAGATTGAAAAGGATGACAACAACATTGTTCTAATCTACATGGAAAGATAACATTTAGAAATAATTGAAATAGAAATTCAGTGCTTTTCAGTTTAATGAGGGAGACTGACAGGGAATCTGTTATTATGATGGTAATTGCTTATCCAGCATTTTCCAGCTATAACAAGTTGGTCAAATTAAGGATTGTCCAGTTGATCAGGGATAAGGACATTTAGCAGGCAATAAGAAACTGATCTCAGATATCTGTCCTTATATGCCTACTTTACAATAATGCTATTTAATTATAGTACTGATGTCACCTCCTCTGCCTCCTCTTCATTTCCATTTCATGGCAGTTTATACCCACCTTTATTAAGCAAAGATTTTTTTTTGACAGTAATATTTCTGCTCAAACCATTGTCTCAAATTCTTTTCCTTGTTTCTAAAAATCTTGGCTCAGATTCCCTCCACAAAGTCTTTGTTCATTTCTTTCCTGTGACCTTTTTTGTCCATTTATTAAATTTATTTATTTTTAAAAATGTATGGTTGCTTAACCCACATATAGTGATTTGGGATTGCATACAGTAGTGAAAAGTCACCATTTAAACATCTCCAAGTGCCCCATACCATTCATTTTCTAACAACTGACAATGTCTGCACATGCTTGATCAACATAGGCCAGGATATATTCTGTGCGCGAATTAGCCCTGACCAGTCATTTTTCAGATGCACTAACTTTAGTTTTAACATCATTAATGGTATTGAGTCTTCATCAGTAATGATGGACGAAGAATAATAAGAGATAATTAGATAATGAATATATCTTTGCACCACGATATGCACAGTGCACACCAAGGTTTCTGAACAATTAATGCCTTTCCAGCATGAGTTCAATTAATGCAGCCTTGCCTGAGATTTTGCAGTGCCTTCAGAAATCATTGTTCTACTATCAATCACCAGAACCAAATCTTTAATTTCCCATGCACATTTATTATTTGCAGAATGCAAAAATATTCTCTCCATATTTTCCTCTCTTCTACCAATTTAGTATCTTCCATTCCCAAGTAGAATTCAAAGATTTGCGGTTGTTTCAATAGGGTTATGCACCATATGAATATTATCTTATTCAGTTCTTGATTGTATTCAATCATTCAGCCCCATAATACAAGATAATCTGTCAAACTTTATCACATTTAACTTCGTTATTTTCTTTTTTTTAAAAAAACCGCTTCTGTATTTCACTTTGTTCTTACTCACTTTTAGAAAGATAAAGGAGCAGATATCACATCTTAGATCGTTTTAGAGCCGAGGTGGCGCAGTGGTTAGAGTGCAGCACTGCAGGCTACTGCAGCTGACTGCTAGCTGCAGTTCGGCGGTTCAAATCTCACCGGCTCAAGGTTGACTCAGCCTTCCATCCTTCTGAGGTGGGTAAAATGAGGACCCAGATTGTTGGGGGCAATATGCTAACTCTGTAAACCGCTTAGAGAGGGCTGTAAAGCACTATGAAGCGGTATATAAGTCTAACTGCTATTGCTAAGAAGGATGTTAAGTCATTAGCATAATAGCTGGGAATCACAAAGGTTTCAAATGTAGCTATTATAAGAAGATATTCTTCATTTTACAATAATGAAAAGGAATAGATGGGGAGGGGAGACAGAGATAGATGTTATGCCAACAAATTTTAAGCTGCTTGTGCCAAAATTGTTGGATTAAAATGGAGTTACTACATCAAAGGTGCAATAGAAAAAGACAAGTATTATATAAATGTAGGTAGGCAACCACAGTTTAGAAATCAACAAAAAATAGTTTGGGTTAATGGTTTAGGTGTGGTCTAGGAGAAGAGAAATCTATGCTCTACAGATTCATACATAAGGCAGTTCTATCTCTGGCTAAGGCATGAAAGCCAGCTGGATTACCATGTTGGAAAATGTTTTTTTGATGATAGCATGGGCCTGTCCATTGCCAGAAATCAAGTTTGATTGGAATAAAAAAAAGTCAGTAATCTTCACTAAAACTTTCTATTGCGTGCAACCCTTGCAAAGCCACTTAAGAAGCTAAGAAGATATCTTATATGAATTAGACCCTTGGTCTTTCTAGTCTACATTAACAAGTAATGCAATGGAAGTTTAGACAGTATTGCTCTAACCAGAAATGCCAGAATTGAATCCAGAAGAATTTACATACAAACCATGTGTTCTCTCAGTGTGCTATTGCTAAATGTCATGTTATTCTAGTCACTATGACTTTGTGTACCCTAGGCAGAAAGCAATTAGGAAGATATATATTCACCTTTGGTAGCTTTGAGACTATATAGTCAGTAAATGATAAATGTAATTTCATTTAAGTTTTGCTGAGGTGCAATAGATGTTAGTCAACTGAAATTTAGAAGGCAAAATCCTATGGCGCATTGTGCTAAAGGATCCAATTTATAAAACTAAGCAGCACTAGTGCTAATCTGCTTTGTAGTTCAAATATATTAGTCCCTAAAATGGCCCAACTATCCAATCTCCTGACAAAGCTAATAATAATAATGAGATGTTTGTTTGTCCAAGACTTTGTTAAGTTGAAAAACAAATCCCTGTAATTCTTTTCTTAAACAGTCAGTAACATAAATAGTTATAACCAGTAGAGCCATGTTGCTGTGGTGCTGATTATTATTCATTCACATCTGGAAAGAATATTTTTTTCCTGAAACAGAAAATAAATAATCCCCTCTAGCTCACTAGACACAGAAGGGTCTTCTCCTTTGCTTTAAAAAAATAATAATATCCCATCTTGGTCCCATAACAGGAACATAATGACATTGGAAACAGGGACTTCATATTTTTTCTCACACTTTTTTCTGGATGTATTTTTTTCTAATGCGACAATTGATTTGGTTGTCTTCTGTTGACATTTAAAAATACAATATTCTTCACTTGGTATTCCAGGTACTCCAGATCAGAACATCTACCCCACCAGGATTTCTATTTAGGCAGACCCTTCTAAAGTGGTTTGAAACCCCATCTGCAATTGTTTCTCCTTCTTCCAATATCCTAAGAAAATATCATCCAATGAGTATCCTCCCTTGAACTAACATTGGTTATAAATTTACAAAAATCACACATTATCCCACTCTATCCCAGAAATAAATAAAATAAACCACTAACAATTTGTTCTATAAAAGCATGTGGCAAACTTTTTGATACACTGTGTATCTGTGAGCCAGGGGTGGGTTCCTTCCGGTTCGGACCTGTTCTCCCAAACCGGTAGCGGCCCGCTGGTGATGTCACGATGATATCACCAAACCGGATCGGTTGGTGCCGGTCTGTGGAGGCCGCCATCTTTTTTTTTGAATTTTTTTTGAATTTTTTAAATTTTTTATCTATTTTTTATTTCATTCTGAGCATGTGCAGAAGCTCACTTCCGGCACTGTGCATGCGGTCACCATCTTTTTTTCGGCTTTTTTTAATTTTGGGGGGATTTTGGGGGGATTTTTTCCTACTGCGCATGCGCGCACGCACGAGGCGCGCGCATACCCACGAGGTGCACGTGCACCCACGAGGCGCACATTTTGTTTGTTTTTGGATTTTTTGTTACTGTGCATGCACGCGCGCGTGAAGCGCGCACGGCCACGCGGTGCGCCCACGTGGCATGGGAGGGAGCGAACTGGCAGTGAGGTAAGTTGGAACCCACCCCTGATGTGAGCTTGCTCATGTATTTCGGACTTAAGACTCTCAGCACAATTGGCATTGCCAATGGTGGATACCAGGTTATCTTTTCCTATTGTCTTAGAATTGGGAACAGGCTAGCTCATAAAAACATATTGGTGCTTGAGGTAGTTCTTAATGTTGGCATATTGTGTATAAATATGAGAGGAACTAAAGCTTAGGCATTACTGTAATTTATGGAATAGGTAAGATGTCTTTGTGTATATGTCTGTTTAGGGTACAAACTTCTTCCATTCAACTCCTCATACACTGTGGCAGTATCTGTGATTCAATGACAGGATTAAGTTTTACCACAAAATCATAGTGGTAGAAGAAATGTTTTCTTGAATAGGCTGCAGTGACTAGACTCACATAACAGGAACCCATAAACAATGTCTTGATTTACATAAGATTTTCAGTCCAAACTAAAACAACAACAACACAATGTTCTAGGATATGTTTTCTACCAACCATTGTCTCTTTAGTAATCATTACACAATACAAGGAGTATAAAAACTACTGATTGAGCTTTTTGTGGCTGCCAGCTTTTACCCTGCATCTCATATAGTTTTAGTTACTGTTCCTGCTAAATCTTACTGGCTAAATTTCCTGGTTCTCCCCCAACAATTCTGCTGTATCTGCAATCAATATAGTTAATATTGTTCTTTCTAGAAGTACATTGATCTCAGCCATTTTTCTCAGGCCATCAGAGTGATAAACCTGAAATGAAGGGAATAGGCATAGAAACAGGAAGGCAGTGGTTTTTAAAAAAACCTCAGTGTATTTGCTCATAGGGAGAACCAGCATGCTCTATTTATTAGCACTATCTGAAATGGTGAAAGTAGAGTGGAACAGTGTTTTGAATGAGATCTAAGAAAGTTTAGAAGTGAATGGGGTGCAACCTACTGACAAGTGCAAAGAAGAATCTGTTACATTTAGCAAATAATGAGGCTATCAAACACTGTTACACAAGCTGAGAAATATTTAAACCTTCTGCTTCAGGGCATAAGTCAACATCTATCTTAGAATAGTCAAAAAATTCTTCGACTGTACACATGCTGCAAAAACCGTTTTATACCAAAATAGAGCGGGGAAATGAACTTGCTCTCTAGAGCACAATTCCCACAATTCTGTCCATTTTCATTCAAATTCAACATATTGAAGGGATTAACATCGATAGTTACCTGCTGAATCTATCTCTACCCAACAGAAGATCTATCAGCTTTTCTTAAAACACGAGTAGTCAGCCTTGACCTATGTCAGCTCAAATGTCACTGAATTTCCAATGTCTATAATAAACAAAAACGACCAGAAAAGTTCAGAAAAGATACAGTTCAACAAGTTGTGATGCAAGATAGTTTGCATAGATCATCTTTTTAAAGCCTTTTCCTCATTATTGCTGCTGCTACTGTCTATTCCCCTGCCTTTTCTAAGCATGCAAGAGGGAGATAGTTCCCTTGATGGTTGTGTAGAGAAGCTGAGAAGTAGAGGGAAAATGAAAATGAAAAACTACATTGAAGGAAGGATTCTGTAAGACATGAGACTGTAAGATCATTTTGACCAAATGTTCCCCAGAACCCGGAACTGTAGAGGTTGAAAGTGTGCTAGATAAAATAAAATAGCTCTGATGGTCCTTTGCTTTCAGCTCACACATTTACACAACCTCACCAATATCTGTTTCTATATTAATCTATATTTTAAAAAAAACTCTGCAAAAAGAAACACTTTGTGAAAAGCTGTTAAAATGCACAAGTGTCTGTATTAATTCATTGCAACAAATACACAAATAGCCTTTGAAATTAACACAATCCATATAGTGTGAGCTTTCAAGGATTATAGCCCCTGTCATAAGGAGGATAACATGTGTACCTGAGTTACAGGAATAGATACCAATTGTTAGAAATTAGGGTGGGTCAGAATTATCACCTGAAAAATAATCATGTGAACCACTTTTCATATGCCATCTTTAGTATCTTTATAAGGGAGGAAGAATGCTGGTATCTTTTCAAAGGCTCCCTGAAACAGATAAGACTGCTGTGTGCTTGTTTTAAAAATATTTTGAAAAATATATCAAAATTAGAACGAGCAGCAGCTGTAACAATGTACAACCATAAACCAGGAAAGGAAAGATTGTAAGATTTAATAAATAGCCAATAGATGTAGTTGATTTGTTGTAGTTGTTATGCCAGGATTTAAAACTGAGTCAAGTGAAGGAAACACTTTTACCTTCATATTAGAATGACTTATTTTCTTGGATTTTATAAAATGCTGCAGATACACTGGAGACAAATTATATACTAGAGACAGGTTCCTTGTGTGTCCAATCACACTTGGCCAATAAAGAATATTCCAATTAGTCTGAAAGTTCAAAAGTGCAATATATATTAACAAAAGCAAATATTCACACAAATAAAACTTACTCCCTACAATAACAATAGCAGTGGATTGCATTGAAAAGCATATATATTATTCTAATATTCTAATTACCATAGCACATAGCACTGTTCAGATATTAGAGACCCTGAAAAACCTTAAAACATGACTGTTTGCAGGAGACAGCTCATACGTGTGGGCTAAACAAGTGATGTCTTTAGGGTGTCTAAAGTAATGTTTAGGGTAATCTGGAGACCTAATGTGTTGACTAATGTCTAAATTTATCACTACAGTGGGTAACAAGGAACATTGAGGACATGTTTTAGCCCTGTCCTGACAAACTGGATGCCATAATGGATATGATCAATGAGAAAAGAGAACTTTATCTGAAAGCAAACATTTGTCTTTTTGCTGGTGGAGAAAAGGGGGACAACAAAACAAAAGTCTCCATTTTTCAATGGTAATAATACCTATCATTCTTCAGACTCAGAATTTTTCCCATAATTAAAGATGTTATAGATTGATGCTTTGCTGACTTGGTTTCAAATACCTCCGTTTTCTGCCGTCTTTCATGAAAATCTAAACATAAATAGATAGATCACATCCTAAGGGAAGAAAATATAGTAGTTAAATGCAGTGTAGCAGTTGTTAGTTCCTGCAATTACATTTGTTTTTGTATAATTTAAAACCAACACAACTGATCCTTTCTTCCTTCACTTATCTAAATCAGTTGTGTTCCTCCCAGTTCATTATACTGTTATCTGTGCACTTGTAGTCAATATAAAAGAAGAATGGAATCTCTCATTATATTTACAGTAATAGTGATCTGTAATTCTTGACCCAGCAAAGCTTTCATCCTACTGTCTAGCAGCCTGTGGAAGGTAATCAGACTTCTCTATTGTAAGTATCTGGAGTGTGAAATGGAACTGTTACAGGGGAAAGATACTTATCCATTTATTTCTCTTTCTATTTTGGTTTTAATCATATCTAAATGTTCCCTGATGTTTGAAATTTCTTTTATACAGCATTTGATTTTCAATACTTGGATTTTTGTTGCCTTCTTTGGTTGAATGAGAACACTCTGTTTGGCAGTATAGAAACATTATTGTTCTCTGTTTTGTTTTGATTTCTTTTTAGAAAATAAGTGTTAGTCTGTAGAAGGAAGATGGGCTCCTTATGGATCTTTGACGGTGCTTTATTATTTTTGTTGATCTCCCAAACAAGTCATATAGATAGAAACACAGATAGATAATATATTGCTATATGCTTACTTATTATTAAATTTATCTGATTTAGCAATTAAATGTCCAGTTTTAGTGTTCCATCCATCTTGCAACCCTATTTGAATAGAGAACATTTTAGACAATAGTGAATGTTACCAACAATGGTCCTATCAATGTCATTCCAGGGGTGAAATGCTACCGGTTCGGGCTGGTTCACCCAAACCGGTAGTAAAAAATGCTACCGGTTTGCCCAAACTGGTAGTAAAAAATGTTTTAAAAAAGTTTAAAAAAAAGGTTCCGACGATTGTGCGGCACAGCTGATTGTCACAGCTGATCCTCGGAACTTTTTAAAAACTTTTTAAAGCATTTTTTAACTACCGGTTCGGGAGAAAAATGCTTAAAAAAGTAAAAAACAAAGTTGGCCATGCCCACCCAGTCACATGACCCCCACCAAGCCATGCCCAGCGAACCGGTAAGGAAAAATTTTGAATTTCACCACTGTGTCATTCCAAGACTGCAGCTAAAAAACAAGCAAAGATACAAGCAAACCAGAAATCACAATGACCTAAGCACAGCACTCAGACTTTCAAGCTTCTCTTGCTTTGTTAAAGTCACTGCTCATGATACATCATCAGAAAAAGGACTGCATAAGAATGAGATTCATGGGTCCATAATAAGGCAAAAGCTTGATGCTTGGAGAAAGAGGTAATTCTACTGTCTCTTTTCTGTCCTTATTGTACCTAATATTTTTTCAACTTGATCAACGGAATAAGCAACAGGCTATTCTACTTTTCTTCAAAGTGCTCTGATGTCTTCTATATGGGACTACATTTCCCACCTCAGTGGATTTAAGAGGGCTATTTCTGATCTTGCTTATAGATTATAGCTATCCATTTAAGAAATAATTGATAGGGCCACCTTCTTGGGTGGATAGTCATACCAGAAATTAGAATTTGGAATTTGACATGTGAGATACTGTTACAAGGCAGTTATAAGAAAAGACTTGCCAGTTTTCAAAATAGCTGCCAGATCAATTTGCCAGAATATAATCCTTGCCTCAGGACATTGATAATGAGACACCAATTTACTTTCCCTTCCCTCCAGGCTGAAGCCACCCACCACACTTAATACTGTATACCTATCAACACTGATTTTCCCAAAGGAAGGTTATGATGCTTTTTGTGGAAAAATCAACAAATGCTTGTAGCAGTTTGTGGTGTAAAATTTAGAACAGAGTTTGTTACTGGGGGCTGTGCAGAACAGAGACGTGAAGAAATATGTAGGAAAGTTTTAGGAAAAATAGATTACCATTTCTTGGTTTCAGAAACTGAAGTAAACATTAGATGACAGCAAAGTTATACCATCTAGTGATACTTTGGACTTTTTCAGCAAAGATATAATAGCTCTAACCTAAAGATTTTTTTAAAAAAATAGGTGTAATATCACTTTTTACACTGAATGTATTATAAACAAGTGTAAACCCCAATGCACACATGAAAATAATAACTATATTAGAAGTTGGTACTTTGCATTGCAGTATGCCATTTCCCCCCATGTTAATTAAAAGAAACTAAAATTAAACTCATTTTGTATAGGAAGCTGGCAGTCATTAGCAGAATAATTTGTGGATATACTGTATTAGTGCTCATACACACTGCATTTAGAACCTCACATAGTAATATTTTGCCAAAATCTATTTCTCCAAATTTTCTCATCTGTGAAAAAAGGTTTCTGCTTTAGTATCTCAGTTCTTTGGATTTTTAGATTTTCTTTTGGTGATATTTTCAAACTTTTATTATTTAAAGGAGCAAAACATTCTATTGTTGTTATATTTCCCTTCATTATATTTCCCTTCACCTTTCCTGTCTGCCCACATTCCTTAGCTAAAACATTTACATGGGAGAAGTTCCCCCATTATATTGTCCCATGGATATAACTGCAACCTGGGAGTCAGGAAGGCTGCAGAACACTTGAAAAAGTATGATTCTATAGCTGAAAAGATTCACCCTCCTTCTTTCAGATACACATTAACTATATTGTAGCTAACATAATTTTAGTAACCCATATAAATCAATCTATCAATGTATGAATCAATCTATCAATCTATCAGAATTGAATAACAATGTCTGAAGAAAATTTTTCAGCATAACAGAAGAATGTAATATAATTTGATCCAAGATGGCACCACCGAAGGCTGCCTCGGTGAAATGCTCTCTAATGGTTTCTTTATTTTTTATTATTCTCTGCGACTCACTATGGACTTCATACTCACGAGACCATCTGCTAAGAATTAAGGAACATTTCTTTAAGGAGCAGCTTTCTGTGATCTCACCCCCCCCCCTGTCTTTACAAATGTGGAGGAGATTCTAACACAGGAAGAAGCAATTTCCCCGGAGCTATGGATTACCAAAAAAAAAACCCCAAACGGAGGAAACGAAGACGGAGAGGTAAAAGGGCGGGAATTTTAAACAGGCTAAGGAATAGGAGAAATAAAAAACCCCTGCCTTCAATCTTCCTAACCAACTTACGTTCACTTGCTAATAAGATGGAGGAAATACTCTTTTTAAACAGATACAATTCTGATTTTTACAATTCAGCAGCCCTATGCTTCTCTGAAACATGGTTAAATGAATCAATTGATGATAGCTGCCTGCATATCCCAGGGTTTCATATTCAACAATCAGAAAAATTCCA
>QLTV01000376.1:202033-214923 GCA_003457575.1 Thermophis baileyi
TATAGAGCACTGCACACCAGAACAACTAGACACAAGAACATTTTTTTACCGAATGCCATCACTCTGCTAAAGAAATAATTCCCTCTACACTGTCCAACCATTTACAAAGTCTGCACTACTATTAATCTTCTCATCGTTCCTATCACCCATCTCCTCCCACTAATGACTGTATGACTGTAATTTTGTTGCTTGTATCCTTACGATTTATATTGACTGGTTCCTAATATGATTTGATTGCTTATTTGTACCCGGACTATCATTAAGTGTTGTACCTTACGATTCTTGATGAACGTATCTTTTCTTTTATGTACACTGAGAGCATATGCACCAAGACAAATTCCTTGTGTGTGCAATCACACTTGGCCAATAAAATTCTATTCTATTCTATTCTAATTTAAAATTAAGTGACTGAAAATAAGGTGAATATTCACATTTGAGAAGAGATAAGTACCAATGAGGTTTCTGTTTCCTTTTCTATCAGTAAAAGAAGATCACACTTATAATTCTATACATTCCAGCTATTAACACTGTTATGGAGTGAGATTGTATAAAGAGGGATTCTGGTAAACACTTGAAGTATTACTGTTTTGAAAACTAGAAGAAAATAAAATGAAGTTGCAAAGGTAGGTCTTGATTAATTTCAGTACTGAAGCTTATGAAGTCCACCTTTGTTTGACTTTGGCTCAATATTGCCTTCAGGGCAGGATTCAACATCTGCATTAGCTCATACAAGTTAAATTTACAGCCGGCTGCATAATAACTCTTAGTCTCTTAGCAGCTATTGCAACAAATTGATGGACTGCAGGAAAAGTTACTTTAAATGAATTGCCAGTGCAACAGAACATGCTCTTGATGCCAACATACATGCATACTCCAGCTGCTCTGGTGACACCAGCAATAGAATGATGTATTCTTCTGACTCTATAAAAGTCCATTTTTTATCATTATGGCCTTATCTATTTACAAAACAATCTTGAATGATTCAATGAAAAAAATCAATCCTAAATGATTTGAAAGAGGCTGGAGCTGTTACAGGTTTGACTCTTATTTTTCCTTCCTTGCAAGAATACAGTTCACATTATTGAATACAAGAGCATCCTGAATGCATATCAGTATGCTGCTTATACTTCGAAGCTGGTGAGATGTAAACAATAATATATTGTCTTATAAGGTAGTTTTCTTTATATAGGAAAGCTGGACTTTGGCTCTATTTGAGCCATAATGACCCAAAACATGTCAAAATACTCTGATAATAATTTCACCATTAGTAAAGAATGCTGCATGTGGCATTGGTAGCTCTTAGACTGGTAACCTTCTCTTAACAACAACAACAACAACAACAACAACAACAACAACAACAACAACAACAACAACAAAATATGCCAAAGACTTGATCAGCCAAAGTCATGATGGGCAAAAACTGTTATTATCTATGCCCATAGATAATGATCATGCCATCAGGTGCTGGATTCTCTTTCTCTGGAATTGTCTTAAGAAGGATTAATGCTGTATTATAGGGATGCTGTATTAATGGATTTCTATACTTGGCAAAATGGTGGACGAAATTGTTTATTCCAACTCATACATTCTATGAGATGGAAGATTACAACCCAAAAGGAATTAGAGAAATGAGTTAACAAATAAAATGAATAAATACATTATTGTGTCTGAGAAATAAAAAAGAAACATTTAACAGATTCTTAATGAAAATGGCCAAATATTATGGAATGGGGCAGAACATTTAGAGAAATGAAGATATACAGTAGGTTTACATATGACTGAAAGAATTGAATGTATGTCAATAAATCAGGAATTATGAATTAATATAATATGATATGCATATGTATATAAGTATATACTGTAAGTGTATAACTGTGTGTGTGTGTGTGTGTGTGCGTGTGCGTGTGCGTGTGCATGTGTGTGTGTGTGTGTTTATACACACACATGTAATAATCCATACTTTGATGACATATTTTTGGTACATTCCAGGAAATGATAATAATCAAAAAACTATAGCAGTGGTATCCACATGATTTTTATGGTTTTATCCAAATGACAAAAATGGACAAAAATTGCACCATTATTATTCAATTCTGCGATCAAATGGGCAAGGAAGCTGAGGCGACACAGGTTAATGATGAGCTAACAGTTTTATTTGGCTAACAATCTCAGCTAACAGTAACCAGTTCTTAGATTAGTTGGAGGAAGCAAGAGCCTTCTGTCTGACAGCTCTTTATATAGTGAGCTTTCAGATGGAACAACCAATCAGGCGGTGTGTTTTCTCCTGCCAATTGCTGTCAGATGCAACAGCCAATCGGCAGTGTTTCCTCTGTTGCGTGCTGGCAGACTGGGGTGTAGCCTCAGGACGCTACATTCCTTCCCTCCTGGATGGCGCATGAGTAGTCCTTGAGGTAGGCTGGGCGTTGCTGGCTCCGCCCAGATCTATGCAGTTCAGCGGTCACTGTTGGAGTGGGTGAATGTGTCAGATTATTCATGAACTGGGAGAGCCAATGGTAACAAGGTCAGCCAATGAATAGGCATAGCAACTAAGTTAGCCAATGGGAGCTAAACACATCTGAGTATGTGCAGAGAATCGAAACTGAAGCTAGAAGGCTGGGCGTGGCTCAGCCCACTCTGTACTCTCAGTCCACTCTGAACTCTGAAATGAAGCTAACTGTTGTTTCCTGCCTGTGTGTTTGCTTGTAACTGCTTGAAGAAGAACTACATTGGTATTGTAAATACTCATCTGTTATTCTTGTATATAAAGAAGTTTCTTATTTAAATCAATCCTGCTGCATCAGTCTGCCTGTGTGTGCTTTCTGGATTTAATTTTCTGCAACAAACTCTGATAGAACTCTCCGCTGGAACCCATGGAACTCCTGGAGACTGCGTGGCAACTTTGGCTGGGGAATCGACCGGTGGAAGCAGGCCTGGCTCAGGAGGTAAGTCTGCCGGCTGGGCGGTTTCAAGTGGGGGACCGTTGCAAGCATGGTATTCGATGGAGATTAATTCTTAGCCGCTGGCCCATCAGTAGCTCGGCTGGGCTGCGGTTGGTTGTTGAGCACAGGGTGGCATGTTGGGACAAGAGATATTTCACAACTTTAGTTTTCCAGTCCCCTGGGCAAAGCTTGGACAGGGCTTCTTTTGCCGATCGGGCCATCCGTTCAACCTGACCGTTGCTGGCTGGGTGGAACAGATCAACCAGGGCATGGCAGATTCCATGCCCAGCTAGGAATACTTGAAGGGTGCTGATGTTAGCTGCAGACCATTATCAGATACGATAAGGTCTGGCAACCCATGGGTGGTGAATAACTTGCGTAAAGCCCTAACTACTGCTTCAGTGGTGGTTGATGCCATTAGGATGACTTCTACCCACTTAGAGTATGCATCGACCACTATCATGAAGGTCTGCCCTTGGAAAGGTCCAGCAAAATCGACATGTATTTGGGACCAGGGGGCCTTAGGAGTCTCCCATTCCCTTGCGGGAGCCGCGGGTGGTGCTGACCGTGACTGTTGGCAGCGCTGGCAACCCGTTACCCATTCTGTGATGGCTTGGTATAACTTCAGCCACCACACGTAACTTCGGCTTAATGCTTTCTTCCGGACAATGCCTGGATGACCCTTGTGCAAAGCTTCCAAAATTGCTTTTTGCAATTTCGGAGGTGCTACTACCCTATTTCCCCACAGCAAACAGCCCCTCTGCACTGACAGTTCGTGATGCCTAGCCTTGTACTTGGGATAGAACCTGATCTTTTACGGAGTACCTGGCAATGTCAGCAGCGGTCACAGGGAAACGGCTGTCCTCGATCAGCAGGACTGAGGTGGCCAGGGCTGGGTCTTGGACAGCTGCTGGAAGTGGGCAATGGCTAAGGGCATCGTCATGGCCCAGGGTCTTTCCGGGGTGGTAGATTAGCTTGTAATTGTAGGCAGCGAGGAAAACAGTCCATCTGATCATACGCAGAGAAAGGATTTGTGGAGTTTGGCAGTCACCTGCTAAAAGTCCCAAGAGAGGCTTGTGATCTGTCACCAGCTCGAAGAAACGTCCATAGATGTAATTTTGGGATGCGTTTAACGCCGGCAACCATTGCTAAAGCTTCTTTCTCAATTTGGCTGTAGTTTCTTTATGAGAGGATAGAGTTCTGGAAAAATAAGCAATGGGGGCTTCAGTCCTATTTGGTAGCTTGTGACTGAGGATGGCTCCAACTCTGTAAGGTGATGCGTCGCAAGCCAGGGTTAGGGTCTGTCACTGTACTGAACTAGCACACTGCTAGATGTCAATAGGTTTTTTACTGCGGTAAAGGCATTAGCTTCCTTCTTGCTCCAGGACCACGGTGTGTGGTTATGTAGTAGCCGATGGAGTGGCTCGGCTACAGATGCTTTATGTGGTAAAAAAATACTATAAAAATTTAAAAGTCCTAAGAAGGCTTGCAGTTCTGTCTTGTTTGTTGGAGTAGGCACCTTTTGGATGGCCTGGACCTTTGAGGCTGTTGGGTGGAGGCCGGTGGCATCTACTAGGTAGCCTAAAAATTCTACTTGGGAGACTCTGAGCTTGCATTTGTCCTTCTTGAGCTTGAGACCGACCTGTTGAAAACGGCTTAACACGGTCCTTAGATGATTTATAAGTTCGGATTGACTGGTGGCCGATACGAGGACGTCGTCAAAATAGGGAACGACTCCAGGGATTCCTTGCAGCAATCGCTCCATGAGACTCTGGAATATGCCAGGGGCAACACTTACACCAAATAGCAGGCGGCGGCATTTGAAAGCTCCGTGGTGGGTCACTATAGTCTGTGCCTCTGCTGTGGCGTCATTCACCGGGAGCTGTTGCTATGCCTGGGCCAAATTCAGCTTGGCAAAGATGGTGCTATGTCCTAGCAAGTGGAGCAGGTGTTGGACTACTAGTACTTGATAGGGGTTTGCCTGCAGGGCTCGGTTCAGTGTGCATTTGTAGTCGGCACAAATGTGAATGGATCCATTGGGCTTGGTGGGAAGGACGATTGGTGTCTCCCATCGGGCATGGTCTATAGGTTCGAGGATGCCCTGTGACAGCAGCTGGTCAAGTTCTTTGTCCACCTTAGGACGGAGTGTGAAAGGCACACGCCGTGGTTTTAGTCAGATTGGAGCAACTTGGGGGTCTAAATTAAAGGAAATAGGTGTTCCTGTGTACTTTCCTAATTCTCAGTTGAAAACGTCTGCAAATTCTTTTGTTAATTCTGCAAAGTCGCTGGCGTTGATTGAATGTATACCGGTTATTGATAGCCCTAAGGACTCAAACCAGTCCAGGCCCAGCAAACTAGGTAGGGAGCCACTGACAACAATTAGTCGAAGTCGTCCGGAGAAACTTGCCGCTTCCTAAGATAGGAATGTGATTACCTTAGTAATCATGGAGCTTTAGATAGCATGGTTTGAGGCATCTCTTAGCCATAGAAGGCACCAATCTCTTAAGGGTGCTCCACGAGACTAGAGACATTGAGGAGCTGGTGTCAATTTCCATTTTGCATGGGGCTCCTTCTATCTTCAGCGTGAGGTAAATTTTCTTTTTGAGGTTGATGCTGGCCTGGTCAATGACCGTTTCAGAGGGGCGCCAGTTGTGGGAGATCACGAAGCAATCTTCAGCGCCTCTTGTTTGTTTAAAATATGGTCGCCTGGCATTTGAAGGTCCTGTTGGCTAGTTGGACCGACAGACCTTTGCTAGATGGCCCTTTTTCCTGCAGCATCGGCAATAGGCATTCTTGAACCTGCAGCTTGCTCTAGGGTGATTTCCACCACAGCCCGCAAAAGGCATCTGTGGGGGCTTCCTTTCAGTGGCCCAGCTCTTTTTGGGAGTTGCTTTGAGGCAGCTCACATCTTCTTCATCATCTGTCAGCTCCTCTAATTCGATAGCATCGTGGTGGACGGCTGTGGCTTTCCTTGCTGTGGGTGGACTTTGGGTCTTTTGTATCTCCGCCATTGATTGGGTGGACAGTTCTGCAGCATGAGCCTCATCTAATGCCGTTTGGAGGTTTATGTCCATTTTAGCTAGCGGACGGCATTGCAGGTGAATGTCCTTTAATGTCGGTCAAGGAGGGCCTCGTCAAGGTTTCCAAAATCACAGTATAGTGCAGCTGCTCTTAGAGACACCATGTACTGATTGATGGACTGTCCCTCCTCCTGATTCCTATGATAAAACACGTGGCGGCGGGCAATTTGGGAGGGCATTGGTGCATAGTGGCCTTTAAGCTTAGCTCGTAGAGTCTCCCAGGGAACGGAGTGAACTGTCTGAAGAGCAAGGAGAGCCCTAGCAGTCTTGAACATTTCTTGGCCACAGAAGCTTAAAAAGTAAGCTTGTTTCCAGTCGCTTGATAGTTCCCTGTAATCGTTTGCTATGAGGAAACATTCGAACCGCTCCACGTAGGAATCCCATGTGTCTATTGCCAGGTTAAATGCTTCGAATGTGGTCAGGGCAGCCATTCCCATTCAGAATGATTTGTCTGAGGAGATTGCTTCGTGATGCGACGTATAGTCGCCCGTGACTAGCTCTTCAAGTGCCTCAGCTCTGGCTTAGTGACTCAGCTTGACCTGTTGCCTCAGTCTTAATATCCCACCTTCATCGCCAGTATTCAATTCTGCGATCGAATGGGCAAGGAAGCTGAGACGACACACGTTAACGATGAGCTAACAGTTTTATTTGGCTAACAATCTCAGCTAACAGTAACCAGCTCTTAGATTAGTTGGAGGAAGCAAGAGCCTTCCGTCTGACAGCTCTTTATATAGTGAGCTGTCAGATGGAACAACCAATCAGGTGGAGTCTTTTCTCCCACCGATTGTTGTCAGATTGGAACAGCTAATCGGCGGCGTTTCCTCTGTTGTGTGCCGGCGGACTGGGGTATAGCCTCAGGACGCTACAATTATTACACAAACTTTACTTTACAATGTCACAAAGAACAGAAAATAGATTCAGTTTTCCATTATTTGCCCACCATGACCACTTTTTCAGACACCTTTAAACTAGAAATAAGTTTTAATAAAAAATATAATATTGTGAATTAATATACCCTAATTCATAGAAAAATTCTGCTGTGTGACATGAACAGACTGGTGGGAATGAAATAAGAGAATATCGCACATGTGACTGGGTCATTTGGAAATCTATGAATGAATGTGAATGGTGATTGTTTTGTGAGCATCATCTTAGAATAATGTATTGAGCACATGGTTTAAACATAGAACTCTTCAGGTATATTCATGGCAAAGCAATGAATGGAAATTGATGCATGATTGCTTTTATTGTTTATGATAAAAGATTCAGAATATTGGTGAAGGATAAAAGATTGATATGGCATTTGGCATAAACTTTTTTATATAGTGTCAAAAGTGGAGTTTTTGTAAAAGAAAAAGGAAGGAAGAGAAAAGGAGTCTGCAAATTAAACAATGACAAAAAGAAACAGTATGTAATGGTATAACTAATACGGAATGAAAGAATTAACATAATTTACAAATAGAACATGGCCATAAAAAATGTGAAGGCTGCTTGGAGCAAATTAGAAAAGTTTGTGCTTACAAGTGTCACAGAAGTATATGAAATTATTCTAATAGGAAACAGGAAAATGAATGCTTGGTACAATGATGAAGTGAAATGAATTGGGAATAGGAAACATGCATATAAGAGAAGGATTACTGCAAAAAGGAACAATAAAACTACTGTACAATGTAAATATAGAAAATATGGTTCTAAAGGTTGTAGTTTATGAAAAGAGAGCAATGTTGCATAGAACATGGACAGTGAGTTTGCTGGAAATAAAAATAAGTTTTGGAAGTGGGTGAGGAGGCCTAAAAAGGAATCGCCTATCAAAGTAAATAGAATGAAATGAAATGAGTTGAGATTAAATTAAATTCTTTATGGCATTGATTGATTATGTGGGATTAAGGCAGTATTGACTCTTAATAACCTCTTAAATTTTCTTCTGAATGATAAGTTTTCAAGCTGGTCTTTCAAGTCTTCAATAGTGTATTCATTACTGCTGTAACTGAATTTATCAATTTTGTTGCTAGTTGTCCTCTTCTTTTTCCTTCCCACCTTTTCTAGCATTATAGATTTCTCCAAAGAGTTAGGTCATCACATAATATTCTCAAAATATGTGAACTTGACAATTTGTGCCTTGAGTAAGAACTCTGAATTGATTTGTTCTATGAACTTTTTTTTTAAATATCCACGATATTCTTAGCAGTGTTCTTTAACACCAAATGTCTCAATACTCTATTCTCCAGTTTTTTCAAAATCCAACTTTCCCATTCATGAAGTGTCACAAGGAGAACCATTGTTTGCATTCTTCTAATCTTTGTAGTTCCATATACAGTAGAATACTGCCTGGAGTCACCTGTGTGGTAGTTGGCTGGTGGCATAAACAAACAAACAAACAAACAAACAAACAAACAAACAAACAAATGCCTGAATACCTCCAAATCTTTCATTGCTATTCTACCAAGTGATAATTTGTGCTATCTTTATTGACTGCTGTTTATTGTTTGCATTATGCCGTTAATAGCTGATCCTAAAAGGCTATTAATAGAAACTATCCACTACATCAATATATTCATTGCCATTTCTAATGCTAGTTATTGTACCTATTGTCATTAATTTAGTTTTCATAAGTTACCAATAGTCTTATTTTTTGACTATACTCCTTGACTGTAATTACTAGAACATTTAAATTTTCAGTTATCAGGGTAATGTCATCAGCATAGTACAAGTTTTTGATATATCATTTCCCAATTTTGAAACAGTTTAACTTCTTTCAATTGTTTACCTCCTACTTAGTATATACCGTACATCAAATAATAAGGAGAGATTATATACAGTGCTGTTTTGCTTGTGGCTGACAAAGAGCCAGTCAGTTTTCTCATGTTTTGTCTGCACTGTGGCTTCCTACCTGTGTATGTAGGCTTTACATAAGTACAATGACATATTCTGGGAGTCCTATTTTCCTAAGCACATGCTTCAATTTCACAAGCAAAACTAGGAAGCTTTCTATGGTCAATGTGGTTAAAAGAAGACATAATGACTTCTTTTTTGGTATTCTTACTGTCTTTCCATCTGCATATGTTTTCAAGTTTGGAAATGCTTTCTGAGTTTGGAGATCTTTTGGAAGACTTTTCTTCCTTTTCTAGGTCTGTTTTCATCTGTAATGTATTTATCGATGTTGTTTTAATACTGCTTATTATCTGCTCTCTCTAAAATTCTTTGTTAAGTTCCTTCCTGAGATCTTTATTTTGTCTTCTCTCTTCTCAGTATCTACCATTTTTTTCTGACATCTAATTTGCTTTCTTCTGCTTCTTGCTCTTGGGTAGACTCTTTTCAAATCCCTCTTTATTAACTTCTTTGACTTCATTGCATAGTTCCTCTGGTTTCCTATGAGGTTCAGGACCTCAAAATGATGTCTAATATTTTCCTTGGAAATGGGGGGTGATGAATTTTAGATCTGTCATTTTATTCGTCCAGGTCATCTAATTTGAACTCTCTGTTCAATTACTGCAAGACTTTGTTTATTCTAAGTGATATTATGTATGTGGCAAACAAGGCACAGAATAACAAATTATTGGCACAGTCATCTCCCAGTGAAAGTAAATTCATTTATCAAAGTAAGCTTGGTCAGAAAGTCATCACAAAGAATCTTCTTAGCTATTATTTCAGGACATATCCTCATCTGAGCTGCTAAGAATGGATACTAAATTGTAACCTAAGAAATGCATTTAGAGTAGAATGAGAGGCCTGGAATAAAATTAAAAAAAAATAAACTGCATAGTTTCAAGCCAAATAATAACGTCATGTTTAAACTCATATTGTTGTGGAGCATACAGTCAATAAATTAACTTGTTAAATAAATGAGTCATTCTGGATCAGTAAAATGATCCAGAAAGTTTCATCAAATGGAATAGTGTTTCAGGCAATGAGAAAGGGCTGGGATCAGCCAAAGGTACTGACTTTGTTTCCTGAAGTTTCCCGAGTATCATGTACTTTAGTAGAGGGACAAATGGCTGTTTACCAGGACATATGTTGAGAGTGTGACTAAAAACTGTAGAGTGTGGCCAAAATGCTCAAATCATTTAGTTGAGAGGGGCTGCTGGAGTAGCCCAGAATAGAGTTCACAATTGGATCTGGAATGAATAAATTGTATTTGAATCTCTAATGTGACATGTACTAGTTGAAAAGCTTTATCCCTTGGCCGAATCATTGCTCAGCACAAGTCCAGGACAGGTCAACTAATGGCCAGTTTTGGTAGTTCTACAAAGGCTGTTTGTGGGATCAGGACTCCTGTTGTTCAGGATTGTGACAGAGACTAAGTTTAGAATCAGGCAAAATAGGAAGGAGGGAGGGAGAGAGAATAGATCTTATTAATTAGAAAGGAGCTGTAGGAACTCTCTCATTCATAACACGAAGCCATTTTATAGAAGCAAAAATGCTGATGTTGACAAATTCAGTTATTTTAAGAAATGCAGTGTTATCATGTAACCTTGTTTTAGTTCTAACCTAGATTTTAGTTCTAACCTAGATTTTGTTTAATAGATCTTACTTCAGGTCCTCTAATCTCTAACTTACTTTAGTTGCTTATTCTGTCTTTGATTCCTCTATAAAGGATTTTTTT
The DNA here is from genome assembly GCA_003457575.1 of Thermophis baileyi. NCBI lineage: Eukaryota > Metazoa > Chordata > Lepidosauria > Squamata > Dipsadidae > Thermophis > Thermophis baileyi. The sequence continues at coordinate 212,656 of QLTV01000376.1, forward strand.
TCAATGGTTTATTTAGGAGGCCATCTGGAGTTGAGGGATTTAAATGGTCTTTGGACAAGTCATTACTGTGCTCAAGACAAGTTCATCTTCTGAAGTTATTTTTTGATGAACTGATTTGGAAGCATACCTATATTTTATATTGGGAAAACACAGATATGATGTTGAAGTTAGAAGAAACATATTTTAGTTACATCTGAAAGGACTCCAAATATTTTCTCATTTTGGGTGGCAAGAGTGGAATAGTGGAGTTTTGAATTTAATTAAAATTTTGCAGTTGATGAACTAGGAAACTACTCTATTGCTTCGGTATATTTGTTGGAGATTAGTGCTCACAGTGGATAGAAAAAAGAGAGTATGGCTGACTACTGAAAACTATCTATTTTGGTTGTTAATGTTTTTAATAATGAGCATTATTTGAATTAGTTGTAGAAAACAGAATTAGATGCAGCATCAGAGATATGAGATGCTGTGAAGAGTTTCAGGTTGCCATTTGGGATCCCTTTATTTCCCAATGGAGCTATAAATTGATCCTCTTCTCTATAGAGAATCAGTTGTACAAAGCATCAAAAGTTAATAGCTGTAAGAATAAAAAAATAATGGTTGTAAGATGCAGATAGGTCACAGATATAGTGTCAACTATACATTAGTTTAAATGCTTGAGCTGTTCCATAAGCTACCTGACAACAAATTTTGTTTCAAAGAAATGGCTGAGTTTATTTTATTATTGGTTTTTAGATCTTCAATTTAATTTCTGATTAAATTTAGTTAATAAAATCAATTACTTGAAATAAATAAATCTTTCCCACTTTTTACCCTTCCTAGGACCTGAAGGAATAGAGATTGTTAAATGATCCCCCCCTCCCCTTTTCAAGGTTGTTTTGGAGATTTCCTAAGAATAAATTTTAAACACTTATTTTTTAAAACAAATGTGAGGAAGTAAAATGGAATAACATTGCTGGGAAAAATAAGATGGAAAAAGGAGTGAGATTAGAAATATACAGTTTAAAAAAATAGAAGAATATAGAGTGGAACAGCAGAGAATGCTAAAGATTCCTGCCCCATGTGAGATCCGAAAGAACATTTTGTTTCTCAGCAGTAACTCAATCTAGTGGAATAGAATGCAACCAGAGATCCTGATGGTTCCATTATTCATAACTTCTTGAAATGCTTTAGAAATGAATTATTCAGAACTGTTAAGATCTGTCATTGATACATCTGCCATTACTATTACCTATAATATTTTATATCAATAAAATATAAATCTCGTTTGGATTATCTATATTATTTTTTGTGTATACTAGCATGAGTCTATGTGGTAACATATAAATAAAGAATATAAAATAAATGTATGAATGTGAGAAAGACATTTATTGTACATTTTCTGACTTAAAGTAAACATAAATGAAATGAGTAGGCTTGTATTATGAAATATTGGAGGTTGGTTACTGAATGTGATAAAAGTGGTACGATGGATGTAAAACATGCATGAGAATAAATGTATTATTTAGCAAATGATTCTGCATCAAGTAGGAAAGAAGACAATGCTGGAGAATGGCCTCCTTTTTGTTTAAAGTATTAATGGATAAATGCATAAGATGACATTAAAGATTTGTTGGTTGGAAACCAAAGAATTTAAAGCAAATGTTAGGCTACATTTTGCAAGAGGAAGCATAGAGCTGAAAATTAATGTATCAAAGATCCAAACATTATGTATGATAGTGAAAATGGAATGGATGGTTGCAAGTTATACATTAATAGTAAAAAAAATAGACTAATAAAGTGGATTTTTTTGGTACTTCATTAGAATGTTTACTAGAGTTGCAAAATGCAAGGAATTTTAATATGCACAAATTCTAATAGAAAATTGTGGATATTATTATTATTTATTATTTATTAAATTTGTATGCCGCCCAACTCCCAAGGGACTCTGGGCGGCTCACAACAATATAAAAAACCCTTAAAAAAACCATAATAAAAACAATTAAAACAGTTAAAAACTCATGCATACCGTTTCATGGCCGGACCTCGCCAATTACAGAGGCGAGATCAACGGCCCCAAGCCTGCCGGAAGAGCCAGGTCTTCACTGCTTTCCGGAAGGCCAGCAGTGTGGGGGTGGTCCGGATCTCAGGGGGTAGCTGGTTCCAGAGGGCCGGAGCAGCCACAGAGAAGGCCCTCCCCCGTGGGCCCGCCAGCCGGCACTGTTTAGCTGACGGGACCTGGAGGAGCCCAACCCTGTGGGATCTTACCGGTCGCTGGGAGCTATGTGG
>QLTV01000376.1:223745-256110 GCA_003457575.1 Thermophis baileyi
GGAATGACACTTGGCTACAATGTAAAGTAGTGAGTATACAGCTTGTATAACAGTGTAAATGTCCTGTCCCCTCAAAATAATGCAACACACAGCCATTAATGTCTAAACTGCTGGCAACAAAAGTGAGTACACCCCTAAGTGATAATGTCCAAATGGGGCCCAAAGTGTCAATATCTTGTGTGGGCACCATTATTTTCCAGCACTGCCTTAACCCTCTTGGGCATAGAGTCCACCAGAGCTTCACAGGTTGCCACTGGAGTCCTCTTCCACTCCTCCATGATGACGTCACGGAGCTGGTGGATGTTAGAGACCTTGCGCACCTCCACTTTCCGTTTCAGGATGCCTCATAGATGCTCAATAGGGTTTAGGTCTGGAGACATGCTTGGCCAGTCCATCACCTTTACCCTCAGCTTCTTTAGCAAGGCAGTGGTCATTTTGGAGATGTGTTTGGGGTCATTATCATGTTGGAATACTGCCCTGCGGCCCAGTCTCCGAAGGGAGGGGATCATGCTCTGTTTCAGTATGTCACATACATGTTGGCATTCATGGTTTCCTCAATGAACTGTAGCTCCCCAGTACCGGCAGCACTCATGCAGCCCCAGACCATGACATTCCCACCACCATGCTTGACTGTAGGCAAGACACACTTGTCTTTGTACTCCTCACCTGGTTGCCACCACACACGCTTGACACCATCTGAACCAAATAAGTTTAACTTGGTCTCATCGGACCACAGGAGATGGTTCCAGAAATCCATGTCCTTAGTCTGTTTGTCTGCAGTAAACCGTTTGCGGGCTTTCTTGTGCATCATCTTTAGAAGAGGCTTCCTTCTGGGATGATAGCCCTGCAGACCAATTTGATGCAGTGTGCGGCATATGGTCTGAGCACTGACAGGCTGACCCCCACCCCTTCAACCTCTGCAGCAATGCTGGCAGCACTCATACGTCTATTTCCCAAAGCCAACCTCTGGACATGATGCTGAGTACAGGCACTCAACTTCTTTGGTCGACCATGGAGAGGCCTGTTCTGAGTGGAACATGTCCTGTTAAACCGCTGTATGGTCTTGGCCACCATGCTGCAGCTCAGTTTCAGGGTCTTGGCAATCTTCTTATAGCCTAGGCCATCTTCATGTAAAGCAACAATTTGTTTTTTCAGATCCTCAGAGAATTCATTGCCATAAGGTGCCATGTTGAACTTCCAGTGACCAGTATGAGAGAGTGAGAGTGATAACACCAAATTTAACACACCTGCTCCCCCTTCACACCTGAGACCTTGTACCACTAATGAGTCACATGACACCAGGAAGGGAAAATGGCTACTTGGGCCCCATTTGGACATTATCACTTAGGGGTGTACTCACTTTTGTTGCCAGCAGTTTAGACATTAATGGCTGTGTGTTGCGTTATTTTGAGGGACAGCACATTTACACTGTTATACAAGCTGTATACTCACTACTTTACATTGTAGCCAAGTGTCATTTCCTCAGTGTTGTCACATGAAAAGATATACTTAAATATTTACAAAATGTGAGGGGATGTACTCACTTCTGTGACATACTGTATATATACATGTGTGTGTGTGTGTGTGTGTGTGTGTGTGTATGTGTGTGTGTGTGTGTATGTATGTATGTATGTATGTATAATATATTCCTCTCATGTCTTCTTAGGTCTTCTACCATCAGAAAGGAACTTGAGATCTTCTGGCTCAACCCTCTACCCCTGCAATGTCCCATCACTACACAGCAACTAAAGTGAGACATGTCCCATCAAATTTCTGCTTAAATATTCTTCTGAGATGGTAACCACATTTCCAAAGGCAGACTGTTCCATACGGAACAGCTCTAACCTTTAACTTTTAACTCAACATAAAGAGAATTTCCTAAGGTCATTTTCTTCCATCCTCTAGCACTAGGGGACATAGGTTTTGCTTTTGTTGTTCCTTTTCAAGAATTCTTTATTAAAAATCACATCATAAATTATTACCATTTATTTTTATTATTAAATCTGTTTGCTGCCCATTTCACCACAAGGCAACTGGGTGTGCAAACATTAAAATGAAACCATGAATATATGATTAAATATATCAAATCACATTAAAATTACAATAAAATACAAGTTATAATGAAATATAGGGAGTAAAATATTTTGGGGGGAGGGAAGCTGGGAACTGCTATTAGTCAATCAACCATCTCCAGTATGAAATTCCCCCATTGGGGTCCAAGCCAACTGGCAGACCCAGGTCTTCAGGTTCTTACAGAAAGTAAGAGTGGGAGCTAATCTCACCTCAGAGGCCAAGATGCTCCAAAGGGTCTCAGCCTTTCATTCTAACATTCAATCATTCTTTTAAAAGTGGACTATGATTTCTCTGGACCTGAGATCATGAGAAATTTAAAATAGTTATCAGATTGGTTATAAGTATATCTCTATTTTTTCCACTTTTCTCAGGTACTCATATACACATCCACATTAGTCACAAAATGGATTATATATGGAAGTACCACCAATGAAGCAAAATGTAGACAGATGGATTTTTTTTAATAGAATAGAATAGAATAGAATAGAATAGAATAGAATAGAATAGAATAGAATAGAATAGAATAGAATAGAATAGAATAGAATAGAATTATTTATTGGCCAAGTGTGATTGGACACAGAAGGAATTTGTCTTTGGTGCATATGCTCTCAGTGTACATAAAGAAAAATAAAATACATTCATCAAGAATCATAAGATACAACACTTAGTGATAGTCATAGGTTACTAATAAGCAATCAAATCATATTAGAAAACAAATAAAACAATATAAATTGTAAAGATACAAGCAACATGGTTATAGTCATAAGTGGGAAGAGATAGGTACTAGGAAGGATGAGAAGAATAATAGTAATACAGTCTTAGTAAATAATTTGACAGTGTTGTGGGAATTAGTTGTTTAGCAGAGTGATGGCATTCGGGGGAAAAACTGTCCTTGTGTCTAGTTGTTCTTGTGTGCAGTGCCCTATAGCGTCGTTTTGAGGGTAGAAGTTGAAACAATTTATGTCCAGGATGCGAGGGATCTGTAAATATTTTCACAGCCCTTTTTGACTCGTGCAGTATACAGGTCCTCAGTGGAAGGCAGGTTGGTAGCAATTGTTTTTTCTGCAGTTCTAATTATCCATTGAAGTCTGTGCCTGTCTTGTTTGGTGAGAAATGCAAAAAATTACGTAACACTTATTATAATCAAGTGAGAGTAATAAACACTGGACTAGTTTGGGGTATTACAAGCATCCTAACGATATTAGTCCACTATAGTTATCTCCTATATTGTGGGATGTATGCAATAGTATGTTGTCTTGAAAACTAATCTATAGAATATAACATCCTTGCTAGAATAGAATAGTATGAGTATGCTGGAGGCACAATTGGTCTACAGTTGCATTTTATACAATTACTGTAAATGAATTTTATAGCTTTAAAAATAATAAAATCACTAGGAGTCAGTTGCAAAAGGCAGCTTTACTTGGAAAAGTTTACATCTTGTGATAATACCATTTATACCATGAATCAACAACATCTGCTTATGCCAGATCCTTGGGATGTGGACAAAATGTCAAATCCATTTAAATTTTATTCTACACAATTCCTAGGAAAAAAGTGGTTTACAGTTCTTAAAACCTTTACAACAAAGAAAAGTAGAAAAAAATACCAAAACAGCACAAGATAAAAGAACAATGATGACAAAGAAAGTAAACTCAGAGAGGAACAGAAAAAAAGAAAGGGCCATTGATCATAATTGTATAACATTATAATTGTACTTAATAATTAATAATATAATGGCATAATTCAAAACATACGTAATAAAATCAAATAAAGTGCAAAATGAAAACATCATATGAACCAGGCAGCAGAAAGGCAGTCATTCAAAGCAAATAATACAAATTAAAATAAATTAAAGGCCAGATAAGAACTCTGAGAATTATATGTTAAAGTCCTATGAATTCTACTTATGTACTTACATTTGTGAATGAATTGATGGAAATGTGACAAGAATTTATAGAAAAAGTGATAGTCCATTGTGAGATCCAAGAGTAAGTATATGGTAAATATCTACTTAGAAAAAGGTCTGCTTCTAATATAAGATTTAAGTATCTGTCAATTCAAGTCCTAATGGAAAAGGAATAAATATAAACAAGTTGTTATAAACCGTCTGGAATGATGTGGGTGAGATAGGCAGTATAAAAATGTGTTTATTGTTTGTTTGTTTGTTTGTTTGTTTACTTACTTATTTATTTATTTATTTATTTATTTATTTATTTATTTATTTATTTATTTATTTATTTATTTATTTATTTATTTATTTAGCCACCCATCTTCCCCATAAGGTGACTTTGGGCAGCATAATAAATAACTACATAAATATATAAAATAAAAGCTTTATTGATTTGATTGTACATCATAAAATTATAAGAGTCAGAGGATAGAAAGGTATAAGAGAGCAAGTACAAATCTAACAACTATATGGCAGCAAAGACATTAAGAAGGCTCTCATTTAGTGGCCTTCTGGGTTTTTATAGTCCCAGTATAGAGCCTTACACTATATATTAGTGATTTAAATGTGATCAACAATTAATTCTCTGAATTATATTTTTTTAAATAAAACTTGGAGTTCCATGGGACTTAAACTCAAGTATGAACGACTAGATCTGCAGCCAGTTAGGACAATTATTTTTGTCTAGAAAATGCACATACTGGTTTTCTTTAATAAAAACTATTTCTTCATTGGAGAAATCCACAGATAACTCATCTGTGTAATGGCTTCATGTGCTCATAAATGAACATATGAGGCTTTGATTGAATGTAGTTATTCCTATAAATATAGATCCAGGAAGGACATATTTTTAAATATTTGAATTTATCCTTAGAGGAACAGAAATAGAAAACTTTTTCTTATCATAAGCTCCCTGATGCCGGGTGAAAGGTGTTTTTTTTCAGTTTGATCCACAAAACTGTCAGTAAATATTTGAGCCCCCTATAAAAACAGTTTCAAAGTGAGCTGGATAAAATTCAGTTTTGAAGAATTAAACACAGCTAAGTCAGATTCCTAAACACTAGTTGCAAGAATCTTAGCAACAGGAAAGCACATGAAAGAGACCAATTCATAAAGATGCCTGAGCCTGTTATAAAAAAATGTCCCCAGATGAAATGGAAATGATGAAAATGCTTTTTTCCCCATCAAAGAGAAGACTCTTCTAAATACATTTCTCAGTGAACCCTCGATACTTTTCTCAAGATAGGTGCTGTTGCAACAGCTTGCTTTCTATCTCCTTTTTGATCTTATTAAAAGCCTGAAGCATGTTACAGGCAATTCTTACTGAGACAGGAATGCCTTTACAATGCACGTATAAATACATTTTAACTACCGGTATATAAACATACACACACAAACACAAACACAGACATACATGAACCAAGCTGGAATTCTTGGAAACTGCCTATTGAATTTAAGGGAAAGAAATGACCAAGGATCAGTCATCAGAATTTATTTTATTTTTTTCCCAATAAGTTTTTATTGTGTATTTTTCATTTAACAAATTTCTATAATTTCTACATAACTGTGCTCATTTACTTAATATTTACATGTCTATTTTTTACATATCATTACATTCTAATTCAAGTGTTTTTCATACATGTTATTTACACATTTTTTTCATTCAAATCCAAATATATTCCATACATACATTTCAAATATACATTTTACTTCTACCTATATTTTATCTCTCTGTTACTCTTTTCCTTTGTTCAATCCAATCATACCATTTCTTCCATATTGTGAAATATTCCGAATCCATTTGTCCTTTCAATTCAATTGTTAATTTATCCATTTCGGCACAATCGTATATTTTTTTTATTACTAAATTTTCCGAAGGTATGTTCTTTTGTCACCAACATTGCGCAAAAGCTATTCTTGCTGCTGTTACTGTATAAGGTGTAGTATAATGTAAATAATTGTTTTATTATAATCCCCTTTAATAATCCCCAACAAAAATAATTCTGGTGTGTATTCTACTTGGAGGCCTGTTATTTCCTGAACCCATCTATGAATTTTTACCCAATATTTCTTTGTCTCTGTACATGACTACCATATATGGTAAAACGTGCTTTCTTTTTTACCACATTTCCAACAATTGGGTTCCAGGTTTGGATAGATCTTAGCCAATCTTGCTGGTGCCATTTACCATCGGTAAAATATTTTATATTGATTTTCTTTATATTTTGCCGCTTTAGTTATTTTAAAGTTTCTATTCCATATTTTTCCCCATTCTTCTAATTCTATGTTGTGTCCAAAATTTTTAGCCCATGCTATCATAACTCCTTTTACTATGTCTTCTGCTCTATCAAATTCTAATAAATATTTATAAATTTTTGTTATTAATTTTTCATCCGGGCCTGTCAGTATTTTATCTAATTGATGTGGAATTGATTATTTCAAATCCATTCTCTTCTTTATCTGTTTTATACCGTGATTGAACTTGCATATATGGCCACTAATCTATCATTATACCCTGGTCTTCTAATTGTTGTCTGTTTTTTAAATGAATTCCCTTGACTATCTAGAAGTTGATAATAATTAACCATCTTATTTACATCTAAAGTATTTGGGTGGATTATGGCTTCCATTGAGGATACCCACCTAGGGATTTTCTTGTAATGTTTTCTTTTAATTTCTTGCCATACTTGGATCAGGGATTCTCTTATTTTGTGTCTTCTAAAATATGTATGTAGTTTATTTCCTTTATCCCATAGGTATGCCACCCTTTTAGTAGGTCATGTCCCTCTAACAATAATAATCTTTTATTTCTTAAATTGATCCATTCTTTGTCTAATACCAGAATTACTGCTTTGTAGTACAGTCGCCAATCAGGCAGCCCCATCCCACCTCTGCTTCTTTCATCCTGAAGATCTATTAATTTTATTCTTGGCTTTCCCCCCCCCCCCCAAATAAAGTTTTTTGTAATTTTATCCAATTCTGTAAAGAAAAATGTAGATAATGTTACAAAGAGCTGTATAATAAACATAGAATGGCTTTCATTTCTGGCAGAAAATTAATAGCAAAATCCTTCCTTCCTTCCTTCCTTCCTTCCTTCCTTCCTTCCTTCCTTCCTTCCTTCCTTCCCTCCTCCTTCCTTCCTTCCTTCCTTCCTTCCTTCCTTCTCCTTTGTAGGAACTCACAAGGGTTTATAAAGAACATATGATGACAAAACAACCAGATTTCCTGTGAAAAGGATCTGCATATTTTGATGGACTACAATATAAACATAAGCCAACAAATGATACAAACAAACCAGTTCTGGGCATCACATTCTAGGAAAGAAATTGAAACAGGAGCATGTCCAAAGAAAAGCCATCAAGATGATAAAGAACCTGCAAGGAAAAGTTAGAGGTCTTGGGTATATTTTGTCTAAATTTCAGGGAAATACTGTTTTCAAGTATCTGAATGGCTGCGCAAGATGGAGAGCAGATGTTCAGAAAAGCTTCTAAAAGGACAAATAATGGGTTTATATTAGAAGGAAGTGGATTTCAGGTGAATATCAGAAAAAAAAAACCTTAGTGTAAGATCTGTTCAACAATGAAAAAATGGAAGTGATGGACTTTAATCCAGTAGAAGGATTTAAATATAAACTGTATCTATTGGGATGCTGTAGAAATGAATTCTTGCATAGACAGGAGTTTGGGTTGAACAGGATCTATTCCAGATCTTAAATCCTATAATTCTAATAATAAAATTCATGGATAGGAACATCTTGTGGAGTCAGAAAGGTATATCATTTCCAATTCTGTCAAGCGCAACCTCAAAGTTGCCTCTTCCCAGTTTTCTGGGATGTATATTTGTGTATAGATCTTGAAGTATCTAAAAAAGTGACCATTTTTTCCAGTTCCAGTAGAGTTTATTCTCATTAAGTCTGTTGCCTCTTCCATCAACAGAAGGAATTCCAGTAAGTGACTTCCCTGTCTCATGTGAAATCCAATAATGAAACGTATATTCCATCCCTAATTGTGAACTTTGTACAGTTTTTACTTAATTTTTTAGGGAACAACAGATAGACACATGAACTGCATACATATGAGTACAAATTGTTGAGAATAGCAGTTCAATAGTCAAGCAACATTCCTTCCCATTCTTCCAAAATGTTCTCATTCTAATTGTCTCTGCCAAAATGTCCTTCAGCTGGTTGTTTTCTTCATGGGTCAATTTTTCTATCTGCCTTTTTCATTTTGTTGTCATTCTAATGCCTTTCTCGTCTTTGATTAGATCTCTAACCATTTTCTCAGTTTCACAGGTGAACCTACAGCTCTTTACACTATGCTAGCTCAGCTGCTCTGGTATTCTTTGCACACACCTCATGCCCTTCTTCATATCTATCTTTTGAATGGTATACACACTTAACCTTCCTTTTCTAAAGATATCAGACATAAAGGTACATTTCATGTCATGGCTCTATTTTAAGAGATTTTACATGAATTCTACTTCCCACTCCATAAAAGGGAGATACCTTTATGTTTATACCGTACTATTTTACAGAAGCCAGAATATCATTAATTTTGTTCTAGTTAGAACTTGTCAGGATGTATCGTAGCTTATGGTATTCAAACTCTCTGTTAAGAATTGCATTCATTGGTCTTTAGGTCACTATATGCTACAATTGATTTGCTCATGTGTAATTTCTTTTGTCAGTAGAGAAGGAACTTACTGCTAATTTCAAATCTGTTTCCCTTTCTCTTTGACTCTCATTTTACCTCAACCCCTTTATTTATCTGCTTGTTTATTTGTTTTGCTGGGCCACACCCAAATTGTGATCTTATTTATAAGTTTTTGAACTTATAAATTAACTCCCTCTCAAAATCTATCTTCCTTTTTTGGGGTCTATCCATTCTCCCATTGCCTAATCTTTAGGACTGGAGCTAGTTCAATTATATTGGTACCCACATGTCTGTCAGTAAAAAGTTCCTATCTCTTTCCACAATCTATATCTCTATTTACATAGCAAACCATCTTAGAAATAAGCCTTACAATAAGGCTTTAGTTGTAAACTAAAAGTTTACAACTTCAACTTTCCCACATGTTGCAGACACATTTGATGCTGTAGACTAACAAAAAATTTGCATGCTGCAAGCTTTTCTGCAGTATATGAACATAACTACAGATCTGAAAGGATGAGCTCCCTGTACTGTCATTTGACCTTGACTATCTGAGCTCACAACATTACTTCTTAGGAAATTATTTGATTTCCCACAGTATGAGGCAGTGGCCAACACTTAGAAGCATTGAAGAAAAATAAAATGTATAATTAAAAGAATGTGTTGGAACTCCATATAAGCCCTGGGCAGGTGCCATCCATATGTCTTTACACTGAAAATTTCTGCTAAGGCAAAATACTCTTTAGAGTGATTTCTCAGAACTAGTTTTTCTATGAAATTAAAGACTGTCAATTAAATCTTAGTAAGATATTGGTTTACTAAAGTTTCTACAGGGAAAGGAAAAGAAAGAGGAAAGGAAAGGAATCCTTGACTTACAATTATTTACAGTGATTGTTAGAAGTTACAATAATGCTGAAAAAAGTGACTTGCCATCAATCCTCACACTTGCAACCATCACACATCCTGAAGGTCAAGTGCTTAAAATTTGGGCACTTGGCAACTGGCATGTATTTATGATAATTGCCATATCCTGTGGTCATGTGATCACCATTTGTGACCTTTCCAGTTGGTTTCTGACAAGTAAAGTCAATGGGGGAAACTAGATTCACTTACTGACGGTTGTGATTCACTTAGCATGCATGGAAACAAAGGTAATAAAATTAGGCATGGCTCACTTAACAACCAACTTGCTCAGCAATGGAAGTTCTGGTCCCAATTGTGATCATAACTCAAGGATTACTGTAATGTATTTTCATACAGCATTGCTGAAATATATCAATTATGTGACATACAAAACTTCTTCGGTGCTAAATTTCCATTCTTAATGAGCTTGAATTTTTTTCCTGAGAAAATTTCAAACAATATATTTGTCCATACAGAAAGGAGGTTCTCTATTAAACAGTAGACAGACTCAAGACAATAATAGTTTTTTGCTTGTTTGTTTTAAAATAAATTTAAGAAGCATATTAAAACTGGTAATTGCTGAAGACTTCAGTAAGTGAAATCATCTTACTAAAAATAAATAGCAATGAAGTGATGGGAAGAGATGATCAGGTTATTTGAACTTTCTATCAAGAAAACTCTATTTAAATGCAAATATGAATATTTCTGTGTATGCAAATGTATCTACAATATGTGATCTAATTAGATCACACTGTCCCCTTAAAAATACTAATGGACTTAATTATTTAGAATTTTCATTTTTTTTCTTTAAATACATTAGACCTTCTTCAAAGTATAATAGTATGGTGATTAATGTTACTTCACTTTAATTATCGTGATGAGATCTGAGTATTGTTCAGTCTGCTGTATTAGAAATTGTAAACAACATGCAGTGGCAGTAAAAATATTAATATAATTGTTCTAAATAGCACTTTGGTAAGGTACTACCAAAATAAAATGTTTTAGACATAATTAGTTCCATTAATAGGCTACATACCTGGCAGTGACACAGATCAGAATTATGACAAATTCAAAACATCTAATTACATCTAGATAAACCTTATTATGACAACAAACTCAGAAAGGCATTATAGGAGTGGGAAGGGGAGCAAAATGTACCTATGAACCCATATGAAAGAAATTAGCATATTTTTAGCAAGATTGTTTTTATCCCTCTTCAAAAAAGGCAAATATCAAATATGAAATGTTGGTAGCTAATATGTGGGTTTGAGCCCTGTATTTTTTATATTACATTTGAGCTATCTATAATGCCAGGTGAATAAGAAATGAAGGATCTTTTGCACTTCCAGATTTTTGATTCAGCTTATTGGACAAAGGAAACAGACCTGTACATTACAGTATACAATAGTCCTTGTTTAATGACGACTCATTCAGCAATCTTTCAAACTTACAACAGTACTGAACTAGTCCTTGACTTATGGTTGGCACAGCATCCTGAATTCATGTGCTTACCATTTGTGACCTTCTTTTCCAGCTTCCTATAAGCTGGAAAAGTCAATGGGGAAGCCAGCAAGAAGTTGCATATGGCAACCATGTGAGGCTTTCACTTTCATGATCCGTGGTAATTTGCTTAATGACAGCAACCACAAGGAGGCCCCACACTGCCCTTCCCCCCCCGTGTCCTGTTTTGGCTGGCAGAGTGCTGCAGGAAGCTGTCCAGGCCGAAAACAGGGAGTGTGGGGCCCGTGCACCTCCCCCCCGTGCCCCATTTTGTCTGCCAGAGGCACTGCGGGCTGGTCCTTTGCTATTTCCAGCTGGCCCCATGGGCCAGATTTAAGCACCTCTGTAGTAGACAGTTAGTAAAATCTAGTTGTAGCTCATGTCCACTTATACAACTATCTTGTAGATAGTTATTCCCTGAATGAAATATTTCATCTGTGGCAAGAATAAAATATTTTTCAAAATATTAATTCTATAGAATTCTAGTTTATTTACCTTTTCTCACTGGTTCTTATTATCCCTTATTGTTACATGTCTACAGTATTTCATATGTATCTATTAGCATAGCACTGCCACTCTTCAAGCAGTCCTTCTGAGAAATTATGCTTTCAGAGGTCTTTTTAGGGGAATTAGGTGCTGCTGCATAATAACTACTCATTGGGGACCCAAGATAAGTGTTGGAACAAACAAGCTGTTATATATGTACAGTCTATGTCCGTGATGGTGAACCTATGGCATGGGTGCTGGAAGTGGCACGCAGAGCCATCTCTCCGGGCACACCAGCCATCGGCAGTTGCTCTTCCGGGTTCCGGCGTGCACATGCGCACCGGCCATCTGGTCTTCACATGCGCATGTGCGCCAGAACCCAGAAAACCAGGTGACCGGCGTGCATGCACATGCCGGAAATCGGAAGCTCAGCTTCCCGTTGCGTGCATGCGTGCCGGGGAACTGCTTTTCTGGTTTCCGGCACTCCTGTGCTTGCGCGCCGGGAAGCTGCTCTTCTGGTTTCCGGCACTCCCCCGCATGAGCGCTCCCGTTTCGGCACTCAGTGCTGAAAAGGTTCGCCAACACTGGTCTATGTGGAAAATAAGCCTCCTCTTAAAGGGGTTTATAAGAACCAGTGATCTCAGTATGGTGTTTTTCCCAATTATTTAAGGGAAACAAAAATAAGGAGGTCATGGAAACAAGTGCGTGTATAAAAATGAAGAAAAAAACTCCAGGTGGGATTGGAATTCTTTCTCCTCAGCCTCATATTTGTTTTCATTTCAGTGTTTTCCTTAAGTATACTATTTTTGTAGATCCATTATGCAATTCAACTCTTCTGAATCTTTAATAGGTTCATGGAAAAATTTATATTTGGATTCTTTCCATCCATTTCAATTTTAACATTGTCTATACCATTCCAATTATAATATATGTGCTGCTGAAGTGAGCACACTGACATTGTCAGAAATTGTGCTCATCACCCTGATTCAGTCTTGAATTTGGTCATGAGCAAGTGAGACTGATATTTTGGAAACCAAAGTATTGGTCAGATTTACCAAATGCTAAATATTAAAACAAAAAAAGCTCATGTTTTACTTGCACCAAAAATGCAGATAGGTTATATGTGCTATAATCTGATAAATACAGTATATGCTAATAACAACCAATTATGTGTGTGAGTGCTTAATAATATGCGCTCTGACCCTTTTCTATCTTAATTTCATGAAATTTGCTTTTTGTAAAAAAAGACAAATAAACAAGCCCAGAATATTTAGAAGTGTGTTTGTGTGTGTGTGTGTGTGTATGTGTGTGTGTGTGTGTAAACTAAATTCTGGGAAACTTTGCATTTGCCTATGGAAAGAAGAAGTGGACCATAGTGGGAGCTATGTTTAATAGCAATCTATTTGCCTCACAACTTCGGAATGAGGTTGAGAAATTTCATTATAACATTTCATCTGGAGAAGAAGCCAAACCAATTAGCTGGTTTCTTCACGACTACTGAAAATCTTACAGAGTCATGGGCACATGTAATAGCACCATTGATGTAAATCCCCTGCATTTGGAAAGAGTCTCATTTGATCAAAGTGCATGAAGACGCTTAGCCCTTGCTAATATTAAAATACTTACCTGTATGACTTTCATGATGTAATATAAAATTGCTGTCTCAATTACATTCTTGGACTATGCAGGCAACTCCTCTAATTTTGGAGAAATATGTTTTGTTGGGCTTCTTGGAAAAGGCAGGTTGCACTCTATAAAAGCAGACCAAGTAGTCAACTTCCACTTTATTTTACCATGCTGTTTGCCTAAGAAAAGAAAACAATCCATATTAGTATAATTTCTTCTTTTATACAGTGTTTCCATGAAAATAAGGCTCAGTCTTCCCCAGTCTTTTGGGCTCCGAAATAAGCACTAGGGCTTATTTTCAAGGGATTTCTTATTTTTTCCCCCTCATGTACGGGAAGCACACTTCTGCTTGCTTGCAGCTGCAATGGGGCAGGAGGCCATGCCCTGCACTGGCCATGCCCCACACCATGAACCCCTAACCAGCTTACCTCAGAGCCCCACAGCCAGGCCATCCATGCCCCGACACCTGCCTTGCCTCGTGGCGGTGGCTCCAGCAGCCCCGTCCAGCAGGACCACTTCTTCTGTTTGCTCACGGCCACAACAGAGCAGGCAAGCTGAGAGACAGTGGGGCAGAGAAGCTGGCTGGCCGTGGGAGGCTCATCTTTGCGTGGCAACATCGGCAGCAGATGGATGCAGGGGCGCGGAGGAAGGCACACAATCCAGATGCGCCAAGTGGGCTGCAGGCAAGCTGAGAGACGGTGGGATGGAGTGGCCGGCCAGCCACAGGAGGCTCATCTTTGCATCTCTCGGCTTGCCTGCAGGCCACCTGGAGCATCAGGATCACCTGCCTTCTCCCTGTGCCTCTGACTCCATCTGCTGCCATTGCTGCTGTGTGAAGATAAGCCTCCAGCAGCCAGCCGCCTGCTCTGGCCCACCGAATCTCAGCTTTCCTGCGGCCCATGTGGCATGTCTGGATCGTCTGCCTCTCCCCCACCTCTGCCTCCACCTGCTGCTTAGACAGGTGCTGCTCAGGCTATGGCTGCTGCTGGACACCATCAGCCATCTATCTATCTATCTATCTATCTATCTATCTATCTATCTATCTATCTATCTATCTATCTATCTATCTATCTATCTATCTATCTATCTATCTATCTATCTATCTATCTATCTATCTATCTATCTATCTATCTATCTATCTATCTATCTATCTATCTATCATCTATCATCTACAGTATCACCTCAAATTTACTTAGTCGCCAATTACACAAACAAGTTACACTGGGTGGCATACAACAATTCTGCCCTCCACAGTTTATTTACCCCCAAACCTCCCATCATTCTGGAAAGCTCTGAAAGCTACTCTGTTTAAAAATCCTTTCTCTCTTAGTAAGATTGGTGGGACCGTTGGATTGATAGTATATTGACATGGTTGTTAGGGTGAGTTATGATTTGTTGCTTCTTGCTACTAATTTTTGTACTGCCCATAATATGTGTCATTGAGTAACATAAAAATATATAAATGCAAAAATAAACAACTTTTATTTGTCCCCTTCTACCATTTTGTTGTCTTTGAGTAGCTGATACAGTATATTGGTTCTTCTTCCTTTTATTGTGAACATAAGTAAACATTTTTTTACCAGCTTCAGCTTGTTTGGCATTTGCTGAATGATCACTCTCCATAAAGGCATAATATCCTCAAGCCATATTTAATATCTTTGGGAAATATCTCAATATGACCTTTTTATTGCTGTTGTTAAATTGAGTATGTGTACACACACACACACACACACACACACACACACACACACACACACACACACACACACACACACACCCACCATTCACCTTAGAATTCTTTATCACCTTACTATCCATTTCACAATTCTAAAACCTTACAGGGAGCTTCACCAGTAACCATTTGGAGCCTGTGTAGGAGCTAAATGAGCTGTCAGTGCTTGACATAAATTTTCAGCTTAGAACTATTCTAGTTCAAATCCTTTAGGCCTTTGGGGCTTCTTTCCAGAAATACAACCAGCACTGTTGTCTGAGTCACCAATGTAGCATTGTCTCACCTGAGATGTCTTTGATTCCTTTGATATCTGCCTTGCTCAGCTTCCGCTAATAAGACTATGACTCCTTTCTATTTTGAAAACCAGAATCCATCTGTTGTTATGATTTTTTTAAAAAAAAAAGAGTTAGGACCAGCATCAACGAAAGAGAGCTCAAGATGCTATCATATAAAAGGAAAGAGGCACTTCCATATGTTCTGATACTTAGCATACCAAACATCTGGAAACAAGAGAACAAACTCCTGGGAATAGGGAGATAGAGAATAAATAACAAATCCCAGAATGCAAAACAGATTCCCAAAGAATGAGGATGCTGCCTGGAGAGAAACATTCAAAGTGACAGCTTGTAATCAGTGCTGTAGCTAAGCAATTTAGCTGAATAACTGGCAGGTTATAAAAGACCTGAAACTTTTCCAGCAGAGAATTTGGATATCTGGATAGATGACCCCTATGGTCTTGAGTTAAGTGTTGGTCAACTCTGGATGATAGCACTAACTGAGTAATTGGGAAAAATGAGTTTAAGAATAAAAGTGAAGGCAAAAATGTCTCTTTGTGAAAAGTCACAAATGAGGTTGAAAGTGCCTTCCATTGTCAGCCCAAAGGAATATGGTGCCTAGGCCTCATTGATGGTGCTTCTTTTTATCAAGGTGGAGATTTGCATTTTCAGAATTATTCAGAAGCAGCATTGGCACCTTCTAAGTCTTGGTGCCCAATGCCAATACCAACTTGACCTTAGCCTAACGCTGTCCCTGGTGCCCTCTTGAGAAAAGCAGCACTGAAAACACTAACTGGAAAGGCTGCAGCCAGGCAGCTAAAGCCGTCTGCTCCACTTTCCAAAGCTAGGCTCAGCTCACTCATGCTTAATTTCCTCAGACTGCAGCGAGACAGACAGACTAAGCAAATGCTCTCAGTCCACAGAGATCCATGTCAATGTCCCAGCTAATCATTTGGCCACACCCAATTATTTGACCAATGTAACAATATTCCAGCTGTCTAGTTAAGCCACATTTTGGGGCTTGAAGGGCCGAGCTTAAACATTTGAAATGAACAAGTTCGAAGGACACAAAGTTGGAAAAAGGGACTAGCTGGCCACCATTAAGAAGTTACGTTATTGGTTTGGCTTTGAATAGTTTTGAGTGTTGTAGTCATACAGAGGCCACCTCTTGTCTTGGGGAATTTGAGGAGGCATTGACCTTCTCTGGGTATTTTCAGCAGCATAATCCCGACAGGGTTTCCTGCTATCAGCAGAATGAAGTTCCCAATTACAGTAGGTATTGTCAGAATTGTATCTTTCTTCCAGCATTGAGCAAAATTTATTTTTGTTTTTGTAAACATGTATCTCATTAAACACTGCTGATATATATATATATATATTTGGAGATTATACCTAGAAAGAAAAGTTGTGGCTTCATTTTAAAGTACAAATTAGACAAAAACTGTCTAATTGTAGTATGTATCTTTCCAGTATTTTTGTGATGAAATGTTCCTTCTGTTTCATAAACATTTCCAATAATTATTGTTTCTTATGAATATGTCACTTCTCATAAAATAGGTGGCTATAAAAATGTCATTAATAAATAACTATTAACCTGTATGAATTGGGACCAGGTTATTTGAAGGACTGCCTCTATCAGGCACAAAGAATCAGGACCATCTGTTAGATTTCAGCATAGGAGTTTTATTCAAGCCTATAAACAACTACACACAACTAAAGTCAACTAAAGTTCAATTCAAGAGGGGTTAGACTTGGACTATTTGAGGGTACACAATGACTCTTAATTACTCTTAGTTACGTGCTTAACTCAGCTCCTAGCTCTGCTCTTCTCCTCAGTTACATCCACTCCACCCACTAGGATGGAAAGGAGGGCATATTATGGTCCCATAAATTGGGATTGACCATGAAAAAGGGCCTTCTTGGTGGTGACTCTCTTTTTATGGAGCATCATTTCCCCTGAGGTATAGTTGGTCACCACCCTGCTGCTTTTCCGGGGCCACTGGCTTTGTCAGTGGGCCTGGGGTGTCACAAATGGAAATGGAACTGATCAAATGGCTAATCTGATTGTACTGTTGCTGCTATGGGGGTGGGATAGTGTTTTGTTTTGATTAATTATATGATAGATTTTTAAATGTTGTAAGTTTCCTGGAGTCACTTATGTGTGAGTTGGGCAGCTATATAAATTTGTTTCATAAATAAATAAAAGAAAATTATTGATGGAGTTGAATACTATTTATAGAATATTTTGCACAATTTTTCTTTAAATTATAACTTTGTGTAATCTTATACATTTAATTCATAATTCTTCCCATTGTTGTGTTATAATTATTTCTTTAAAAAAATGTATTTATTTTAATCATATAGTTTTTTGTTTCTTTGTTTTTGTATCATATTTAAATAAAAGTTTATATATTTCCATAATAAATCATATAGGTTTCTGATGATGGCTTCAAATTATTTGTCTTAATATCATTGCTTTCTTCTTGAAATCTAATTTTATCCTCTCAGCAATTTTTAAGTACATCATCTATGTCATACTTAAGCATTCAGTGGGTATTTCTTGCTGTGTTTAAGCTATTCATAGAATCTGAATGAACCATAGCTGCATATTTAATAACATTTTTCTGGCTGGAATTGTTTCCAACATAAAAAGCATTTAAGAAAGAAGCTAAAAAGTGAGATTGTTGAGTTTATTTATTCCATTTGTAGAATCCCATGCTTTTATTAATTTTTGTCTAATAATATGTCCTTTTAAATATTTATCCCTTTTTGTATGCCTACATCATAAATATATATGAAGTCCTTTGGTTAACCTGCTGGCTTCTTCCAAAATTGCTACGCTACTATGCAAGAATTTTGTCTTCTGTTTTCCATGATTATAAATATGTTTTATTATGCCATTTAAAATTTGGAAGTCAAGACCACTTCTTTCTTTGGAATCTTGTATGATTTTTGTTTGATTCTAGGTCTGTCTGTGGAGATTCTCAGTCATCCAGGTCATGGTTGTCCCAATCGTGCTTTTTTCAAGAGGCAACTGGACTTTCTGGTTTTTCTTCAAAGACGTTTCACTTCTCATCAAAGAAGCTTCTTCAGCTCTGACTGGATGGGTGGGGAATGGAAGGATTGATACTACATGCAGACAGATGGACATTTGCATTGTTTTAGCGGTCGTTAAGATCACCTGGAGATTGATTCTAGGTGTTTTCCCACTCGATAAAGTTTACTGACAATAAATCTCCCATGCCTCATCATTAGCAAAACCTAAAATCAAAATGTACTGAAAGTGTTCTTTCCATTGGAACCCACTTAGCCATCAGATAGAATTGAAATGCCTAAAAAAAATTACACAATTTTCTGCAGTTTCTCCTGATGTTACCAAATGCTAAATGTTTATAAGAGAGACCATTTAGACTTTACTCACCTCTGACCAGGTGGCACTTGGTAATTAACAACTCCTGTTAAAGGTATAACACTCATATGTCACAACTAAGCCTCAATATCTCAATTTTTTGTGAAAGTCCATAGAAATATTGTTGCAGCTATCCTTTGAAGTACCATAAGAGCCATGGTGACACAGTGGTTAGAATGCAGTACTGCAGGCTACTTCTGTTGACTGCCGTCTGCCAGCAGTTCAGCAGTTCGATTCTCACCGGTTCAAGGTTGACTCAGCCTTCCATCCTTCCAAGGTTGGTAAACTGAGGGCCCAGATTGTTGCGGACAATATGCTGACTCTGTAAACCGCTTGAGACTGCTGCAAAGCACTTTGAAGTGGTATATAAGTCTAAGTGCTATTGCTATTTTCTCCTAAATGGATTACAGAAAATTGTTCCATCACTTTCCCAACGCCAATAGACAGTGTATATTATGATATAGTTAAGCTGGTTAGTACACATTTGTTTTCATTACTCATACTGCTGAGTTGTCAATTATGAAAATTTGTCTGTCTCAGAGGTGGGATTCAGCAGGTTCTGACCAGTTCTGGAAAACCAGTAGTGGAATTTTGAATAGTTCAGACAACCGGTAAATACCACCTCTGACTGGCCCCGCCCCCATCTATTCTCTGCCTCCCGAGTCCCAGCTGATTGGGAGGAAATGGGGATTTTGCAGTAACCTTGCTCTGGAGTGGGGAGGGAATGGAGATTTTACAGTATCCTTCCACTGCCACGCCCACCAAGCCACGCCCACAGAACCGGTAGTAAAAAAAATTGAATCCCACCACTGGTCTGTCTGTTTTCTTGCTCATCAGAGATACATTACCTTTGCCCTTCAGGAAATGTGCTTCTTATGCAAGGTATGATAAAATTCAGAATGAGCACTGCTAATTGTGGTTTGGGCCAAATAGGATTATTTTTGTAAAAACACTAAATTGGCTTAGTTTGGTTGGATAAATGGGTAAGTTTGCTTATTCTGTTTTGAATGTTTGGGAAAGGTATATATTTCTGCCATCTGCAGGACCATATCTTACCACCATCACCCATAATCTTTGCACATGGCTCCTGAGAAATCCATACAAACCGTGCCACTAAATTTTAATATTTAATGTGTGAAAAGGGACAAAATAGTTTTGTCTTGGGCTTTCACTACTTTCAAAGAATGGGCCTTAATCCATTATCTAAAAGGCAACTGCAGTTCTTGGATGATAAAAAAAATTGCATTCCAAGTCAAGCAAATTTGTTCAAGTAAGGCTGTAGAGTTCAAGGGGATCTTTAAGGAAAAAACCAGAAATCCTGGGGTTCCACGTTCCACATTTTCATATTTAAAACAAGAAAAGGAGTCTGGTTTGACACCTACTGTAAATGAATAATCCATTGTTGGACACAGGACTTTTCGACGCAGGCATCTATCAACGCCTAAAATAATGTGTGGAGGGACGAAGAAGTTACCTCTCTCTGGACTCAGGAGTATGTCAGCTTCATCCTTGTAAGTTAATATGGGTAAGGCATAAACTATTTTAACCATTATAATGAGTGTCTTAATTTGTCCAATGCCTCTTCCCTCCCCTTTTTTTTAGTAAGACCTCCCAGCCTTATATCTATATATAATTTGGAGTGATTGTACAAATTAATGTTGACTTAAAGTTATGACCAATAATGACTGAGATGAAAATATTTCTAAAGATATTATATGTGACAGGTTATTCAGATCAGCATCTCTGATCACTTGAAGTTATCCTCATTGTTGGAGGATTTTGCTTTGCTAGGTCTCTGGTTATGTTTTCCCTGGCAAAAAGAACTTACTTTGCACTCCACTGGGATTTTGAAGGTTCGTAAAAGCACATTATCTTCTGCCTGATCAGGGGTGGGTTCCTACCAGTTCGGACCGGTTCGCCCGAACTGGTAGGGACCCGCTAGTGACGTCATCCGAACCGGATCGGTGGTTGCCGGTCCGTGAGGGCCGCCATCTTTTTTTATTATTATTATTTTTATTATTTTTTATTTTTTTTCTGAGCATGCTCAGAAGGTGACTTCCAGCACTGTTCATGTGGTCGCCATCTTTTTTTGGCTTTATTTGTTTTATTTTTATTTTTTTTCAAATTGAAGCCCAGCGGCACCTCTACCTAGGATCGAACTCACAACCTCCTGATTGTGAGGCAAAAGTTCTACTTCTAGGCCACAGCAGCTGTAGTTGGAGAGTGGTTGATTCTGCCTTCTACTAAGTGGCTGGATTTTTTTTTCTTTATGCTTTTAATGGTTTTTTTTAAAAGGATATTTTATTGTTATTTTTTTTCAGGACATTTCGTTGTTTTTAGGAAATGTTTTTTTTTTAAATGATATTGTTTTTAGGAAATGTTTTATTTGTAATGGAGTATCCTGCTTTTAAGTGCAGGTTGGTCCTTGATTTATAACTTAAAAAAAAACAAACATTAACAGAGTTGGAAGGGACCTTGTAGGTCATCTAGTCCAACCCCTTGCTCAAGCAGGAAACCCTACACCATTTCTGACAATTTTGTGTGTTTCTGTGTGATAACTGGTTTTTGAGGTAATTGCTTCTTGCAGCAATCACCTTTTATGTGACTCCATGGCTGCTTTCATATGTTCATCTGTGTGTGGCTTTTAAGTGCAGGTTGGTCCTTGACTTACAACTGGTCATTTAGTGACTGTTCAAAGTTACAATGGCAGTGAAAAAAGTGACTTATGACCATTTTTCACACTTAACGACCAACGGTCGTTAAGTGTGAAAAATGGTCATAAGTCACTTTTTCACCACATTTTACAATTGGCCACTCCCACTCGGTCACATGACCGCCAGGCCACTCCCACCCAGTCACATGGCCGTCAAGCCACTCCTACCCAGGCACATGGCCGTCAAGCCACTCTCACCTGGTCACATGGCCGTCAAGCCACTCCCACAAAATTAAGCCATTGCCACAGAGTGGTAGTAAAAAAATTTGGAACCCATCCCTGTGCCTGATGTTCAACTGTTCATTCTACTTCATTATAAAGTTTGCTTGATCTATATTTTTGTGATATTGTTGACTGAGCTACAATTTACATTCTTTTTATTTTTGAAAACTACCCTCATGGTAAAATTAATTAAAAGGCAGAGTATAAATCTAATAAATAAATAAATACAGTTCAATATGAATGTATATGTAAAAAAAAAGTATAGTTGCACTTAGACTAGTGATTAATAGCTGTTTTAGTCCCTTATTACAACTCTATAAGCAATTAGAAACACAGTTCTGCACTACCAGATAAATGTTCTGCATTACTCAGCAGAAAACTAAAATCCAGGATCACAAAGTAAGAGGTTAAATTAAATGTACTGATTCAAAGTCACTGCCATAGTTTGCCTTATTGCAAATTGGGAGCTGTGCCAGAGGTAAAAGCAAAATGTATAAGCCTGAGGTTCTCAATGGTTAATTCCTGTCACAATAAATCACAGTTTATCATCAGATAAAAATGCAGTTGATATGTCTAAAACTAAAATTAAAAATAAGGGGTGCTATACAAAATCCTGCATGCAAGGATAACCCATTCTTATCTAAGTGAAAAATGATATCCATGATCATTTCTCAATAGAAGTGCTCAGCATTTTCTCTGGAATAGGGATGGAGAACTTGTGCTTCTAAATTATTAACACAGTTCATATTATTTGATAAGAATTCAAGATTCAAAACAACACATATAAATTCTGTAACTTAAGACAGATCTGGAAGAACAAAGACTACTAAATATGTGAATATGTGAATCCTTCAAAACAAATCATCTCCTTCCTAACTCCTGGACATAGGATTATTTTTTTTCAGAAAAAAAGTATTGTTAAAAATGAATTCTACCTTGGGACCTTTTAAAATCAATTCAAACTAAGAAACAAGTTATTACACTTTTACATTTATAGATCCTATAATAAATATAGGATCAACTTTAGATTCAAAAGAAGATGTCAAGTTGTTAGGGATTTGTCCAAAATTAACAGAAAAATTTCCTGAATTAAAATTGCTAGCCAAATTTTCTGTTGATGACCAAGAGCTTTAGGTTCATATATGGTCAGACTAACATAATACGTAAATCTGAAAGTGTGTTGCAAATTACACAAATAATTATTATAAAGGAGAATATTTGTAGCTGGGAGTTGAAATGAGGGGTCCTTGCTGCTCTCCGAGCTTGGTTGTTTTCTTGCAGATGTTTCATTATGCAAACTAAGTAACATCATCAGTGCTAGAAGTAAGTGGGTTTGCAGAGAGGAGGAAGAAAAAGAGTAGGAGGGGAAAAGGGGCTATGCGGTGCTTGGTGCTCTCTGAGCTTGGTAGTTTTCTTGCAGACATCCATGACTCAACTAGGTAACATCACCAGTGCTAGAAGGGAGTAGGGTCTGAGAACTGGAGAAAAAGGGGAGGAGGAGTGGGATGAAGACAAGGAAGGGGAGGAAGGGGAGGATGAGAAAGAGGACTGTGAGATCCTTGGTGGTCTCTGAGCTTGGTTGTTTTCTTGCAGACATTCATGATCCAGCTAAGTAACATCACCAGTGCTAGAACATAGAATCCTGCCGTGTGTCAGTTTGGGTATTGAAATGTCTGCAAGAAAACAATCAAGGTCAGAGAGCACCAAGGGCCCCTCAAGAATTACTATAAGATTTTCTATGTGGTTGGAACACATACATATTCAGTTATCATGTTAAGAATGTTTTTGTAAACATAATAAAATGATAGCTAATTCTGCACTAGGCAGAGTGCATGACTCTCAAGGCAAGTTTATAGAATAAGGGTAGATAACCTGGTAGATTAAAGATGTTTTGAATTTTAATTAGCTTCCCCATTGTACAGTTATTAGACACAATAGAATTTTCAATACATAAATTTGAAAGATCTTAATGTATCCTAGTTTGTTTCATATTTTAAAAATGAACAATATCATTGGTATACTAATTTTATGTTTTTCATGGTGTATTAATGTATTCAAGCAGCATTGTAGTGTGTTGAGTTATACAGTCTAGTATACTGATTTCATTTAACAGAAGTCAAATGTAGTGTGAAAAGTATATAATTTCATTTCTGGAAGATTCATTAGTTACTTTTTCATTATTTGTATTTTATTTGTGTTGTATTTCTTTATTGCTGATTCATCTTACTTTATTTGTATATTAATAATGATATAAACCTATCCATATGAGCCGAGGTGGCGCAGTGGTTAGAGTGCAGCACTGCAGGCTACTTCAGTTGACTGCTAGCTGCAGTTCAGCGGTTCAAATCTCACGGGCTCAAGGTTGATTCAGCCTTCCATCCTTCCAAAGTCGGTAAAATGACAACCCAGATTGTTGGGGGCAATATGCTAACTCTGTAAACCGCTTAGAGAGGGCTGTAAAGCACTATGAAGTGGTATATAAGTCTAACTGCTATT
This sequence comes from Thermophis baileyi, assembly GCA_003457575.1. Lineage (NCBI taxonomy): Eukaryota > Metazoa > Chordata > Lepidosauria > Squamata > Dipsadidae > Thermophis > Thermophis baileyi. Next base: position 247,781 of record QLTV01000376.1, read on the forward strand.
GCTATTGCTATATCCTGAGGTCTGCATCTTGAGTTTTCAACTCAAAAATGTATTTTCAGATATTATTTTGTCACTCAAAATGTCTGACCTTAGAAACAGAACAATCAGTCACCATTTATGTAAAAAAAGGAAATATCCTACACTGCTTAATGGCAAGTTTGAGATGGATGAAAGAGCCCAAGTTTGAGAATTTTCAAATTCACAGAATTGCCCTTGCAACAAGCATTGCACATTTAAAAATGGAATCCAACTAGCTCCTATCATGGGTACATTAATCAGAAGGCATAGTAAAGAAACTTGGAATAGACAATTCAAAGATCTTTTTCAGCCTTTACCTTCTAAACTAAGATGCTTCCTACTGTGACATTTTCCTTTCGGACACACTTCCCAAGAAAGCATGATGCTACAGCTATGATCTTAAGGATGCTTATAAAGGTAAATGTCCTTGGAAATAATGATACTCTGCACTGGGACTTTGCTTTTCAGTATGTACATTTCTATTAAAAATTAATTCAGTTTGTCATTTTTAAGTACCCCTCCTTCAAGAAAGAGATGAAAGAAAACAGAAACAAATGGGAATTAATTTACTTCATTTTTTCAGACACTTTATGCATGCTTCAGCCCCAAAGCTGAATAAGAATGAGATTTGTGCTTTCCCTGTACTTGGTTGCTAGTATGTTTGCTTTGTCTTGCATTCCTTTCCTTATCATTGATCTAGAAAAAATATTCTAAAATTATTTCAAGAACTACTGGCTATAGCTTTCAATTCTTACATATCAGCTCATTTCTTGACTCTGTGCTGTTGCTGTGAATATGCACATTTATACATTTATATACAGAGGAACAAAAGAAGTGCTGCATCTTATGCAACAATGCTGAAATTAAAAAAAACATGGAACAATGAAAAATTACTGATGCCAGAGTTCATCCTTTAAACAGTAAGATAGTTAATTCAAAATTAATTCAAGTGCAGAATTTCAGGTGCATTTATATACTCTCATCCTATTTGTTATAAACTATAGGGACCATGTTGTGGAGTGACTGGAGCAGAATCTCAATGCCAGTGTCAGAGGGATAAGTTAATGCATTTTCATATTTGAAAGGACACATTGGGCCCTTTCTTCTACTACTACTTTATTTCAATAGCTAGTTCTGCCATGTAGCCAATTCCTAGATTAACTTTCTTAACAAGAGTGGGTGAAGTGTGTCCCAAAGTCCATAAATAAATATTAGCCATAAGTATGTCCAACAATCCACTTGCCTATTCTGTGACAACCTTGACAAAGTTGCCTAGTTGACAAAGAAAATGCATTCAGCTAATCTTACTATTTTTAATCATGGCGAGACTATTAACCTACTTGATTTGATTTAACTTAATTAAATCAAAGTGTGGATTTACAGTTCATGTCTATAGCTAAGGACAAGCCTTTGATCTGCCTGGAAAATGAAACAATCTTGTTTTTATAATTTACTATTTTTGCATTTTACTGCCCCCCAAAAGGAGCAAACTGAATGTTTTTCTCATACATCTGTCATGGTTCCTCTAAGTATACCCAAGACAGTGGGCTCCAAAACACAAGAAAGCCAAGACAATAACACACGTCCCTTGGGAATTCACACACAGTATCTTTCATAGTCCTCCTTGCTGTGCTGGCTGGGGAGAGGGCTTAAAGAGGCAGGACAAAACTTGCACAAGTGCTGGCTATTTTTTTAGGTAGCTTGCCCACTCACAGTGTCAAAATAATTTGGTTTGGCTACTGTACTTGATTTTAGTGGTTGAATGAAGTCCTTTGCTTTAGGTTACAACATTGGGCTGACCTTGGACATTATTATACTGGATTTATAAACCAGTTATGCAAGTATAGATTACCTCAAGCATATTGCATGTCTGGCTTTAAGACAGAGAAAATGAAAAACATATGAAGGTGGGTTGGTAAACAGAAAAATTAGTTAAAGAAAAGATTTATGGACTTTTCCTTACTTCTGAATTTTACAGTGTCAATAAACCATCATTGAAGTGATATAACTCTTGTCTTCATTACTGCCAACGCAGGGAAAAAAAAAGTGGTTGACACTAAAAGATATTTTCATTAACATGAATACTGCCAATTGCAGGTGTCCACAATCTTATTTGGTCACAAACCCCAATTCCTGGATGAGATTAAAAATTCTTAAAGAAAATTATTCAAACCATTTACAGATTGCTAAATATTCTTTTGGGGAAAAAAGGTTCTTCATATTTAGAACATTGCTATGTATAAAGATGAGGGATTCTACACAAGAATAATTTGTGAATTGTGACAAGATGCTGTTGATAAGAAGACATTGATGGAAGATTCAAATGGCACTGGACCTTATTGTGATTACTCAGATGACTTTTCTGATTAGCTTTCCTAGGCTTGACTTAGAAGAGTTAATTTAAATGTCTAATTGGACTTCTTTCTCTTTCTTCCCCTTATCTCCCTTTAGTGCCCTTTATTTCCTTCTTACCATTACAAGTACTCTTTCAACTTAATCTATCTCTATTTTGTCCTCCTCTTCACTCTTCTAGTGGAGGAAAATTTTGTTTGATGTGCACAATTGTCTATATCATTGTCAGAGTGGTTTTTGTGTTTTGGAGATAACTATATATGCAGATGTATTAGTTTTATAAGAAAAGGATCTAATTTTATAGAAAATTAATTTTAATTGAGTGAGAGGAATAAGTATATCTTTAAATCTAGACTTTTATAAAATACAATATTGTTACTGCTGCTATATTAGGTCTGAAAAAATTCTGATATCACTAGATGGCAGTGAAAAAGCTAAATGCTTCTTTATCTTGGCCCTTCTTCTTCTTTATTAGAATAACCAGATGTTCCATCTTTAACTGATTAATTTAAAAATATGAATGCTTTCCTGATTTTATTCAAGCAAACATAGTTAAGTCAATTTAGCTCAGTTGCTCCAATATGCATATAGTAGCAGTGAGTTCACTGATGAATTTACACAGTAATTGAACCTCGGGGTGGGGTTAGGACAGGGGTGGGTTCTAACTTACCTCGCTGCTGGTTCGCTTCCTTCGCGCGTGCAAAAAACAAAAAAAATGCAAAAAACAAAAAAAAACAAAAACAAAAGCTGAAAATAAGATGGCGGCACATACGCAGTGCCGGAAACTCGGCTTCTGCACATGTGCAGAAGAAAAAATAAATTTAAAAAATTCAAAAAAAAAGGTGGCGGCGCCCACAGACCGGCACCGACCGAACCGGATCCGTGACGTCATCGTGACATCACCAGCGGGTCGCTACCAGTTTGGGCGAACCGGTCCGAACCGGGAGGAATCCACCTTTGGGTTAGGATACAGAAGTTGTTCATTAGTTATGACATGGAATTGGAACCAGTTTAGTATGGTGTTTTTTTTTTACACTGGCACAGTATGATTGACAGAATGTAATCTCCCTGAAATAGTCATTATGGATAAAAATGATCCCATATCTTACTGCCTGCCTTTTTTAAAATTAGTAGTGTTCCATAGCAATTATTATTCAGAGATATAGTTGAGTTAGTATATAATTAGGTTGAGCAGCAAACTAGATTAAAAGTGTAAAGGATTATTTGGGAGATGTATGGGTGCACACACTATCTGTCAGCTCCTGCACAATCCCAGGAGAAAAACACATTTGATTTGAGAAGGTGCTGATAGTATCATGTGTGTGCATCCATGTACATATCACATCTTCTTTACTTGAATCAGGATTACTGCACAGCATTAGTATATAATTATAATTAGCAGCTGCTGTTAGGTTTATCTTCCATTAATTTGTTCAAATGATCCTTTTATAACCAGCCACATTGTCAGCCAATATATTGTCTGGCTGCCCAATGCCAACCATATGGAGTATTATGTCTGAATTTAATGGACTTTGTCTTGTATCCAGTTGTATTTTTAAAACACACACACACACACACACACACACACACACACACACACACACACACACACACACACGTGTTTCCTCAAAAATAAGACCTCCCCTGAAAATAAGACCTCCCCCAAAAAATAAGACCTCCCCCGAAAATACCATATCCTCTGGTTAAGGTTAGGGAGACAGAGCTGGAAATCAGGTAAGACGGCAAGAGGAGCCCTGTCTTGCTCCACGCGCCCCAAAATAATAAGACCTCCCTGAAAATAAGGCCAAGCACTTATTTCAGGGTTCAAAAAAAATATAAGACAGGGTCTTATTTTCGGGGAAACACACACACACACACACACACACACACACTGAATTCTTTGCTATAAACATCTAATATGTGTCAGTATTGGGCTGCATTTTAAAAATGAAATAAGAATCAGCAGCAGAAATTAGCCACTGAAACATCATTCAGACAAAAACATATGTTGAAGCTGTTCCAGATGTTTTAAAAAATCTGTTAGCAAAATCTTTTAATCATTTTCATCTAACCCATCTAATATCTATAGATGTCTGCATGATTTTGAATGAAAAGTTATTAATATCATTTACACATGGGAAATAAAGTAGATCAAATGAGTCTGTTTTCTCAAGTTGCATAGGTCAGGGCTGTCAAACTCCCGGCCTGCGGGCCGGATGCACCACACACTGGCCACGCCCAGTTTAGCAAAGGGAAAAAAAGTCCTGATACATCACGTGACGCCGCCATGATTATGTGAGTTTGACACCCCTGGCATAGGTGTTTCCCAAGATGTTTTACCTAAACTATTGATTTTTTCCAGCCATATATAATTTCTCCATTAATTTGTTAGAATGATATGTTTTTATTTTTTCTTTCTCTTTATATAATATTCTTCAAAAATAGTAATCTATGAATATTTAAATATTTACAATCCTTCATACCTTATAATTCATTCTCCACTCAAGAACACTTATGGCCCAGGAATGCTTTGGTTAGTTAATAAAACGCCTATAGCCGTGATGGCGAACCTATGGCACGCGTGCCACAGGTAGCACGTGGAGCCATATCTGCCGGCACGCGAGCCGTTGCCCTAGTTCAGCTCCAGCGTGCATGTGTGCACTGGCCAGTTGATTTTTGGCTTGTGCAGAGGCTCGGGGGGCATTTTTGGCCTCCGGAGGGCCTCCGGGGGGATGAGGGAGGCCGTTTTCGCCCTCCCCAGGCTCCAGGGAAGCCTCTGGAGCCTGGGGAGGGTGAAAAATGGGCCTACCGGGCCCACTGGAAGTCGGGAAACGGGGGAGCAGGGGGGTCATGCGTGCATGCACGGGGGCGGGGCAGCATGGGGGTCACACGCACATGCGCAGGGTGGTTGGGCGCATGGGGGACATTGAATTATGGGTGTGGGCACGTGCACTTGCACGATAGCGCACGCACGTGCGCTTTCGGCACCCGAGGAAAAAAAGGTTCGCCATCACTGGCCTATAGGATAGAGACCATTCATACTTCCTGGTGGAAATTGTTCCAAGAGGGTGGGCTATTACTGCAGCCTTATCCATATCTCTTGTATCTCTCAAGCAGAGAAAAATCTACAACAGGCTCTTTGCTATGACAAAACTGAACAGGCTTATTCAGTTTCATCAGGGCAGTGCATGATCTATCCAGGGTTTGTGCCGTACCAAGTTTTAAAGGAAGCCCAAGCAGATATTTGCAGAAGGAAAGTCTTCACAGGTGTCTTCACAGATCCTAAAGGCATTTCTATCTTGAGGCTGATATAATTTGCAACACCTAAAACTGTTTTGCATATTTCAGAGTGCAATAGTTGAGAAAAATCTCTTGTATTAAAGAATCAAAGCACAGCAAGCTGAATTCTGATTTGTATGAAATTATGAATGCATTGGATAGCTTAGCCTGAACCAGGGAAATGTTTTTTGTCTGAGGTCTGTGGTTCTTACATTCATTTTTTCAATTAACTTTTCCCTTAAATTCTAATTCTCAATATGTTTCTATTGTAATTCTCAATATGCTTCTACACCATTCTGGGAACAAAGGAGCAGCTTTTCTATGGCTAATTTAACACCTGTTGAATTCCCACAGATGATGGAGACCTAAAATCTTACCATCCTGATGGGTAAAATATATTTTTTCTGTTTCTAAATTAATGCATTTAAATGTTGTTTTGACAAATACTTCGGTACCATTTGTAATATATGCATCCTTTGTTATTAAACTGGTTATCAAAGAATTAACTCTTAGCACCCGAATCAACATCTGCCTTTCATTTTGTATATTTCACATGGACATTTTTGTATTTATTGAAATGAAGATTAGTACACACCTCCAACATGTATGAAAAATATGTAGTGAGAGAATTGAAATTTATATTATCTTATCTTAAGATAGTTTTTATAAAAAAGACTTATTAGTATATGTTACCAGAGAAATTGTCTAGAATCTATAAAGTCACCTCAAATGTATGTTGGAAATGTGAACAACAAGAAGTTTATCATGTTTGGTGCAGTTATAAAAAACCAGAAAGTTTTGGATTCAAATAGATACACTAATTCATAGGATTTTAAAGATTAATAAACAATTGAAACTAGATTCTTTTCTTTTGGGACTGTTGGAAAAGGTCCTGGAACTTTGTTTTTATACACGTCAATTGCAGTGAGATTATTATATGCACAAAAATGGAAAGTTTTGGTGGTACCCACAATGAAGAATGATTGATGAAAATGATAGAATTTGTTTAGATGGCCAAACTGATTTCTTTAATTAGAAAAAAGGACAATATCTACATTTACTGTTGACTGGAAGCCCCTTCTAGACTTTTTGAGTGAAACAAAAAAAGTGAATTTTGAAATATTGTTTGGATGAATAGACCGATAATATATCACTGGCTCAGGGGTGGGTTCCAACTTACCTCGCTGCTGGTTCGCTCCCTCCCGCGCCACGTGGGCACGCCTTGTGGGCACGCGCACGCTTTGCACGAGCGCACATGCGCAGTAACAACCCCCCCCCCAAAAAAGCTGAAAAAAAGATGGTGACCGCATACACAGTGCCGGAAGTCGGCTTCTGTGCATGCTCAGAAGGAAAATAATAAATAAAATTAAAAATAAATAAATAAAAAATAGAAATTTTTTTTTTTAAAAAAAGATGGCGGTCCCCACGGACCGGCACCAACCGATCTGGTTTGGTGACATCATCATGATGTCACCAGCAGGTCGCTACTGGTTTGGGTGAACCGGTCCGAACCGGGAGGAACCCACCCCTGCTCTGGCTAATGTTCTACGCCTGGTTCCCTGAGAATTTTTAAAAGCTATGCTGTCTGTATAAAGTTGCATTGTCTTTGGAATACCTTCAAAAAGACACAACAGCTTTCCAAAAAAAGCTGTGAAAGCACACCTTTATAAAGGCTCAGGGAGCAGGGGTGAAATTCAAATTTTTTCCCTACCGGTTCTGTGGGCGTGATTTGGTGGGCGTGGCAGGGGAAGGATACTGCAAAATCGCCATTCCCTACCCACTCTGGGGCCAGCCAGAGGTGGTATTTGCAGGTTCTCTGAACTACTCAAAATTTCCGCTACCAGTTCTCCAGAACTTGCTGAATTTCACCCCTGTTAGAGTGTCACATTAGCTGGAGAAGCTGAGACTGAAAAGGAAGATAGCAAAGGGAGCCAGGAGTTTCTGCTTCAGCAGGAGAAAGGCCAGTGTGGGGAACTGGGAGAGAAGGCAGCTGGAAAGCCAACAAATCTGGGGCTTGGTGAGGCTCTTTGGGTCATGGCAAACAGCCCCAGAACCATGTGGTATGTAGGGCAGCCAAGAGAACATAAATAGTGGGGGAAATAGATGGGCAGGAACAGTCGCAAGCATAAGTGAACTGACAAGCACCTGAATTTTGATCATATGACTGCAGGGGCACTGCAACAGCTCTAACTTTGGTAATGGGTCATAAGTCCACTTTTTCAGCACTGTTGCCATTTTGAATGGTCACTGAACAAATTGTCATAAATCAAGGATTACCTGTAAGTACACTGAGTTATTTTTTTGAGATAGAGAAAAAGATTGAGGATTAAATTGGCAACAAACCTATGAAAGGACAGTGAATAGGTGATGAAAAGGAGGAAGTCATGTAAAATGGAGCTGATGAGATACTCATGCAAAATGGTAGTGAGAAATTTAAAGAACAAATGGCAATGTGAAGCAATGTGTGAATGGGGGGAGTAAGGCTGGTATGCAATATATATATATATATATATATATATAGCTTGAAATAGATCTATACTCGTCTCCCTTTATTTATGTAAAAATATGTAACATATAGAAACGGACTGTCATTTGTAAGTAACTGCCTGGATGGCCCCTGGAGGGGCCGAAAGGCAAAAAGGAAGCAGTATGCTCCCTCCCATATTTGGGTATACCAGGTG
>QLTV01000376.1:256832-276703 GCA_003457575.1 Thermophis baileyi
AGGCTAGCTGATGAGAGCTAAATAGCTTGAAATAGATCTATACTAGTCTCCCTTTATTTATTTATTTATCAGTAAAAATATGTCTCACACACACACACACACACACACACACACATATATACACAGAGAGACACACACATACACACATACACACACACATGCATTGGACTAGTGAATGATTTCATGTAAACTAGATTTAGTTATATTTTCTTTTCATTTCATATACTTCAATTTCTTTGGTTTACTATTCTGTACTTTGCATAATATTCAGCCTGATGTGGATTACCATGATGGGTATATATTTTGTATATCTGAAGATTATCAGTTCCAGCACCGAGCCCATGGCAGTTCATTAAATTTTCCTCTCTACTATGAGAAAACAAATTGATAAGCACTCTTTGAATACATATTTTAAGGCAACTATAGATCTTCCTAATAGATACACCATATGGTCCAGACTTAGCGAGCTTTCTAATTGAACCATCTGTGGTACTTTAAGTCCACAGTATTTCCCTCTATCTATCGATGAAGTTATGTAATGGAAAACAATTAACTAAAGTTAGTTTGACAAAATTTGTTCTTGGCAAATTCATGTTGAGTTCTGTTAATCACTCTGTTGTCATCAAGGTTCTCCCAGATCAATTTCTTCATGAATTGCTCTATAATGTTCCTGCATAGATTCAAATATCTTTTTTTATTATGCCTTTCTCCCTCTAATCATCTGGTATGGCACTTGTTTTCTAAAATGAATTTATTATAGCATAAATTTTTATAGAGTGCATTCCATTTCATCATATGCGGCATCACATTAATCATCTGCAGTAAATATTACCACTGCATCTAGCAATATTATGACACTGGAGGATTCTATCTGTTTCAATAATTGCTCCCATGTGAAAGGCAAAGCGAATCCCTAATATTGTATATCCTATCTCTGATAAGTTTGCTATTTTGCCATGGGATATATTTGCTATTAAATAAATGATAATTAAATTTTCTAATCACTTGGGACATGAGTTTGGACTGAACCATCTTGCGGTACACATTGGTGTAATCATGTTCCATTTATGCAGAGCAAATAGCACTTGTCAAGGATGTGTATGCTTTTCTTGGCTTCATCCCCAGGATTAATATCAATCAAGACACCAAGAAAGATAAGAATATACTTTCAAATATATTTCAAACTTGGGAATTTTCCAAAACGATTATGATACCATATTTGGAGAATAAATCCACAGTAGATTGCTGACATGTGTTCTTTGTCAATATTTGAATTAATGATTTGCAATAGAGGGGCAAGGTGGAGAACTTTCAAACATTCTAGGGCAATTCCTTGAGCAATGTATTTCTGAAATAAATTTCCAAACATTTTTCTCTTTCTCTTTCTTTTTTATAGTTCTTTTAAACCGTATGTTTCATTTGCATTGCTATTATAATATTAAACTTGGCAACTGTACTTTGCTATTACTACATTATTACTATTTATAAAAGAAAAAAGAAAAAAAATACCATATTTAGATTTTGGCAGGAGATCCACCAATGAAAAAGCAACCCTGCCAGAAAAAAATGCATAAATTAGGTTTGAAAATACTACCAGTAATAGTTTCTCAAACTTCAGCCCATCTCTTCCCTCCCTATACCCAGAGACAAAACAAACAAACAAAAAAAAAACCAACAAAAAAAATATATCAAGGAAATAGATGAAATCTTATTTCATAGCTCAAGGCACAGCTTGGGAAATATGTTTTATTAATACATTATTACCTTATTGCTTTAATTTTATTTATTGCTTTAATAACAACAAATTCCAGTCTGAGCAAGTAAACCAGTTTAACTTTTATCCCTTGAACTTTCAAATATATGGCCTGGGGCAAAATATTCTTGTTGTAGCAAAATGCCCATTGATTTGCTTCTGTTACTCTTAGCCAGCAGATTTTGTCATCTGTAAGAGAAGAGGAAGTTAATCTTGTTTATATGACAGAATCTCAAGATCATGGTAACAGTTGAAAAAGATGTGGTGAAGGATCACCCACTCAGTACAACTTCAGATTAAACCCCTTGGTTTACTGATTTTCACTCCATCATTCTTATAACTATGAGGAGTAGATTACACAAAGGGGTAGGTGCACAAAAAGAAAAGAGAACGCCAAATTTGTCTTTTAAACAAGGACAATGGATTTTAAAAAAATAGCTGTAAAGTAGAATTTATTCCATTTTCTTTCAAATGCTTTATTTACCATGGAAAACATGTTGCAAGAAATCTGATTTTTCATATGATTAAATTGTCATTTAAGCCCTTTCTCAAACCTTTTTTCTAAAGAAAAGGACTGATTCACATTTGAGATGTTGATCAATCCCCAAATGTTTTTTTTAATTTCTGATGATGTAAACCTACTGCATTATGTAGTGCTGTGGACAAAATATACTTTTTCTTCCCAAGATCTCAACTGCAGATTTAAATTAATGATTTTCAGTCAGCTTGGTCAGTAATTTACAAGCGCTTATCATGGCCAGCAAAATATTCTTCTTTTTTTGTCTCAAAATGTCCACAGATGCTCACTAACAAGAACAGGGAAATGTGGTTTGCATTCACTTTCCAGCTACTTGCCCTGCTACAGCAGCTTGGCTAAGATAAATGAATAAAAAAAATCACTTAAATAAATAACTATTATTCCTAAAGAAAATACTCAGGCAGTACTGAAGTATATTAGCAAAAATATTGCCAGTGTGTTTTCGGGTGCAATTCAAGGTGTTGATTGTCACCTTTAAAGTCCTTCATGAATTTGGGCCAAGTTACCAAAGGAACTGTCTTCTCCCTAGTTGTTTCTACCTGTTCAATGAGGTGAGGCAGTTTGGGCATGCTGCCTTGGCATGTCATCAGGCAAGGAATTCTGGCTGGCAGGAAACATTAGATGTGCCCTCTCTGCCATTGCCCCTCCCCTCTGGAATATCCTACCTTCAGATAATCTGGATGACTGTGAATCTGTTGGACTTTCATAAGGCCATGAAGCCTTGATATTGTGCCTGAGTCTGAGGCCCCAAGGATTAGGCCCAAGGCCAGACATGACAGAGTAAAATCCATCTGAATTCAAACCTTTATACTGTATGCTTATACCTACTAGACAGAATCTTGCCAAACTAAAACTATAACTTTTTAACCTACCAGATTTATCCTGAGAGATTTTAGTCTTGAGCTGGATATAAAAGAGGGAAAGAGGTTCAGGTAGCCACACCCTAGAATATGTCAGGATAAATCTGGTAGGTTAAAAAGTTATAGCTTTAATTTGGCAAGATTCTGTCTAGTGGGAAAGTTTGGTGTATAAAAACCCCACTTCTACTCCACCAGGTCAGGTGCACATTCCATCACATCAAATGTGTTAAGGGCCCTGGCTGTATTAATATCCATAATTACTTGGTGTCATATATATTTATTATATACTGCTTTAATAGTTTTAATAGCTTTTATGTTTTATGATGTATGCTGCCCACAGTCACTTGTTATAGATAACAAACAAACAAACAAACAAACAAACAAATGTTCAAATGGACTGGCTTGTGTACAGAAGAGATTCACTAAGCAAAATTAATTAATTGGACAAATACCTCCATTTAATTTTGCCCTACATGTAAAATATCAATTTTTAATATGAGTTTAGTGAAAATTTTGATAAGTGTTTAGTAAAAAAAATATGACGCTGGTTTCTCGTGTAGAGAGAAATGGTTGGAAATTCTGGAGTCAGGAACATTGTTTTCAGCTTCAACACATAACATGCTCAATTCTTGATCTTCCAGGTGGTCTCTGTACATGCAAAGAAGCTCATTTAACATTCGAGGCAAGAAACAACTTCTGCAGAAAACGGTACTCAGCTTGTCCTACTGCAATTTAAAATACTATATAATGTGGCAGAGAATTTTCAGTTTTCACAACATAGCTAATAGAAATGACTACAACCAGTATGGTCATGTTAATATGTTTTTGAACAATTCTCATTCATTTAAGGTGTCCTGGGACATTTCAGGTTTGCTAACAAGAGGTATGTTAACAATTTTGAAAATTTTCCAAGTTATCACTAGTAGGTGAATAATTATATTTTTAGTATCTCTCTGCATCTTTTTATAGTGTTTTAAAAAGTACCTCTTTCCAAAAATATGTATGTGCATGCGTGTGCAGAACAGAACAATCCGGCAACCTTTGTAGCCAAATTTTTCTAGAATGATGTCTAATATTTTTTGTTTCTAAAATGTCACCTTTGTTTTTCTCAAATTAATTTGGCCAACCCTAACCCCAGTTTTCATGGGTCATTTTCTTTTCTAAGCAAACAAACCAAGGGTAATCAAGAAAGCAGTGAAAACAGGAACAACTTTTGACTTCCTGCCCAGCTTCCTTGTGAGAACCTGGCAAGACACATTGAAAACCTTCCCTTCCCTTCCCTTCCCTTCCCTTCCCTCTAAGTGGCTGCTGCTGGGTGGGGGAGGGAGCAGGGGATTGCAAGTGTGGCTGGGAAATTGTTACAGAACATTGAAAAAATCTGTTTGTAATATAATTTTCCAGGTTTTTTCTGACCAGAGGTTCCCTTCCCTTCCCTTCCCTTCCCTTCCCTTCACTTCCCTTCCAAGTGGTTGCTGCTGGATGGAAAAGAGAGTGAGAGTTGGTGAAACTGACTGGGAAACTGTCACTGAATGTTGAAAATGAAGATCACATAAGTGCAGCAGCAGCCAGTAGCACTGAAACAGTCACAACTTCCCCAAATGTAATTCCCCTTGGGATTAATGAGTCTTGGATTTTGCATACATTCTTTAAATTAGCCCAGTGGTGGCGAACCTTTTTTTCCTCGGGTGCCGAAAGCGCCCGCGCGCGTGCTAAAAACAATGTTGTTTTTAAGTGTCAGAGGTATCTTAGAAAAACTGTTGATGGACAATATAAAATGAGAAGGTTGGGATTGTTTTGTATTAAAAATATCCAAATAAGGACAATTTCAATATACTTTTGCTTTTGAAACAGAACAAGAAGGACAATGGATTATGTAACAATCATATAATCTTGATAAATATATTTATTATTATTCTCCTGGGGAAATTTCTATAACTTGATAAACACCATCACCACTTCACCACGCCCACAAGCAAGTGTAAGGTATCAGAGACATAACTAATTCTGAAGGGACAAAAGCATTAATTTAAAACTAATTTTAAAAATGGCACTAGTCTGGGAGGTTTACTATAAAGAATTATGCATCTGTCCCATCACAGAATATGTATGTTGATGGATATGGACATGGATTAAACATGGACATGATTTAGGAATAAAATTAAAAAAAAAATCCTGACATACATACATACAGCAGTAATGGAAACAGTTCTAAGACTTTTCATTGGATTCAGTGGTCTGATTCAGACACATGATGAACTTTGCTTTGCATTTGTTTATGTTCCTGGTTTGTTTGTTTGTTTTGTTAGGACTCTGTCCAAATGGTTGGGTTGGTTAATATAAACAAGCCACAAATCAATGTTTAAATGTATATATGTAATATTGCTTTAAATGCATTGTTGCATTCTGACTGGCAGTAACGGCCATAAGAAGGAGCTAGAGAACATGGTTAGTTCTCTCTCTTCTGCTGATTCATTGCTTAAGTGACTTCGTGTCTGAGAGTAAGCTCTATGTGTAGCTAACTATCTGTGATAGTGTTGAAAGCTGAAATCTTTTTTTGATGATTAAGACAAAGAAAGGCTGGTAAGGAGACTGCTGTACTTCTAAACACTGACTGACTGAACGTGTATGATTCGGACTGTTATTCGGACTGTGCTATTTCTTTGAGTAAACTATTTTTATACACTTTAACGTATCTGTTTATTGACTGAATCATTACTTATATCTACTGCAACATTACGGTGAACTGTGCAAGCCTTCAGGGCCCAGAGGTTACTCTGCACAATTCCTTAACATGTTTGATGTTATTGTGATGTGTGATTTCTTTTCCATCATCCTGTTTAAAACATGTATGTAGCCACCGATCTTATACTGAACTCTGGCAGCTCCCAATCAACAATTAAAACAATTAGAATAGCCACAAATCTTATATACGTACCATAATTCTGGGTGGCTCACAAAACAACAATAAAAATAGAAAACATAAAACTATAACAGAAGCTCATGGCATCCCAAAATCATCACATCTTTACCCATTCAAAGTTCCCCAGGAGAATAATAATCTAAAATATATTTATCAAGATAATATGACTGTTACATAATTATGGTGTATAAGATTTCCCAGATTGCACTAGTTCCCAGCCTCTCTCTATCCACACACTTGCTGGAAATAGCAATGGTTTTAAAAAAATAATGACTCAGAAAGATGTAAAAATCCACTTACTAATAGTCAAAAGGCAAATGAAAAAAATGTTGAAAAACTCCTGAGGTATAGGAATCATTAAGAAAACTCCAGAGCAGGGGGGGGTTCCTCCCAGTTTGGACCAGTTTGCCTGAACCGGTAGTGACCCGCTGGTGACGTCACGATGATGTCACCGAACCAGAGCGGTCGGTGCCAGTCCGTGGGCGCCGCCATCTTTTTTTTAATTTTTTTTTTTAATTTAATTTTATTTTTCTTCTGCGCATACGCAGAAGCCGAGTTTCTGGCACTGCGCATATGTCGCCATTTTGTTTTTGGCGTGTTTCCCCCCCGGGGTTTTTGCACTGCGCATGCGCATGCGCACCCATGAAGCGTGGCCATGCGGTGCGGGAGGAAGAGAACCAGCAGCGAGGTAAGTTGGAATCCACCCCTGCTCCAGAGATAACAAAGATTGAATAGTAGGCTAAAAGGCTACAAATGATTTTTCATGATCCAACATTCAGGGCAGGGGTGGGTTCTAACTTACCTCGCTGCCGGTTTGCTTCCTCCTGTGCCGCGTGGCTGTGCCGCATGGCCGCGTGTGCGCTTTGCACGTGCGCGCATGCGCAGTGACAAAAAATCAGAAAAAAATCCCCCCCCCCAAAAAAAGCCAAAAACAAGATGGCGACGTATGCGCAGTGCTGGAAACTCGGCTTCTGCGCATGCGCAGAAGAAAAAAAACCTGAAAAAAAATTCAAAAAAATAAATCAAAAAAATAAAATAAAATAAAAAAAGATGGCGGCGCCCACGGACCGGCACCGACCAAACCAGGTCCATGATGTCACTGTTACATCACCAGTGGGTCACTACCAGTTCGGGCGATCCGGTCCGAACCGGGAGAAACCCACCTCTGATTCAGGGAAGACATGGTTACAGAGAATGCTAGTCTTGTTCTAGTTATGTCAGAAACACATTGAAATTATATGAATAATAATTTATACAATAAAAATTATTTAAAGGTATTTAGCTTCATTTTTCCTGCTATTAATTTTAATAAATAATAATTTCTTCAATAAAGAAAAGAAAACTGAAATTATCTTACACGCCCTCTTGGAAAGATTTATATTAACTGTGTTCTGCAGATAGATGACTTTGACTATTCATTCTATATATCTTTGATAGGAACTTATATTTCTGAATTAAAAAAATCATATGTATGTGTACATCTTATAAATGCTTGTTAAAATTATTTCAAGTCTAATTTTGAATGGACACAATTGGACCTTTTTGTGTTAAATTCAGAAAATCATTTTTCCTTTAAACCAAGTGCTCAGCTTGATTAGGAATGTTGTTGATTTGGAATGTTTTTAATGGTAGAATACCTTTTGCAACAAGCAGTTTCATGTTTTCAAAATGTATTAGTAATAGATATATAGCTGGATATTAGCTGGATTCTTACAAGCATCACAAAAGAAAAGAAATTAAAAACCGCAAGTCCTAAAAAACTATGCACTGGATGCTAATGATTTCTTGTACTATGAAGTACTTATTCACTGGCTACAATGGCTGACCTCATATAATTATAATTCAAATAATGAACTCCTACAGCAAATGATAGTGGGCAACACCATATGTTTGATTTGTTAAGCATTCTCAAACACATTAAAACCAAACCTTTTTTAAAATTATTTTCATCCTTTCAAAATGCATTTGATGCATATGCTTGTGTATCTTGAGCTCACAGAGACTAGCTGTTAGAATGAGTCAGCCAATAGCTGACTACAGAAAGTGCAAATCAGTCAGCATTCACTCATTTGATTTTAATTTTCCAATCCCATAGATTACTTCTCCCACCCCAGAGTTTTGCCTATTCCATGCATATACCATCAGTCTTTCTTAATGAAGTATATTTTTAGCATTCTGCCTCTCCATTGGTTTTACTAACTTTTTAAATGTGCATTTTTCTGGTGACTAGCGCAGTGGAGCTTTCAAGACAAGATTCATTTCTGAAACAATCCTCTGATGCATCTATCAACCCCACTTGACATCAAATCAGTTTTGTCAGTAAGTGCTATTCCCATTGCAGAAAACCCTGTAAGAGGTTCTGGTAAGGCATTATTCCTGAATTTTGGTTGATTGAAACAACACTGAAAATTTGGGACCAGGGGCATGTCAGGTAGCCTGTTCAAGAAATTAAAAAAAAATCAACAACAAACAGGAGGTTTGTTTTGTCAGACCTTCCACAACTTAAATCTTTAAATAAAAATGATCCTTGGCTCCATTTGTTGAGAAAGGTACAGTTCATTAGAGATCAAGTATACTGCAGTAGTGCAAAGTCAGAACTGAGAATCGCATTTCAAAATCCCCAAATTCTACTTTTTCCTTCCTTAACTATTTCTCATTGCCCACCCCAGGGTAACCAATGAGATTCAAAATGTTTTCATGACTGTCAGTTCAAGTGCAGTTTGGTATGCAGCCCCTTCCTTTTTCCAGCTGGGTGACCTTGAGGCAGTGCTTTAGTTTCCCAAAGCATTGCACCCTTCATCCCCCCTTCCCACAGTTCATTGCAGCCTGTTACCACATAACAGCGAAGCACAAGCAAGCATAAGGTGGCAGCTGACAGTATACCATACAAACGTAGGATTCAAATCACAAGCAACATGTAACCCGAATATTTCATTGGTCTGAGTCGCTATTTATTTATACTCAAGCATACCTTACAGACAAATAATTCAACAAATTCATAAATGTTCTGTGTTCTTTTTCAATTCTGCATGTATCATTAAAATTAGTGTTACCCCTACACATTCTCTTTATCATTATCATTGACCCATATTGTCTCTTAAATACAAGTAGCTACTTCTGTAAACTGTACTGTAATCATTAGTACATTTTCTTTTCTCTCTCTTGCTCTGGGGTAGGCTGCTGGGTTGTGAATACAAATAGTACAACAAAGCTCTTTTTTTTTCTATTCACAACTAGAGGCTTATATATTTCTTATTGGATCTATGAAAGAAGGGGAATTTAAATGATTCCCTGAGATAGTATATTCTCAAACCAAGGTTTTGCTATACTATATGTGTTCAGAACCAATAGCCATATAGTCAGACAGACAATATTATACAGACAATATTATAAGAACGACTTATATGCAAGTTACACGATGGATTTTTTTTTGTAAATGCAAATAGTCATGCCAGCAGGGTATCATATGCTAGGAGAATAGTATAGTGTTTTCTCCGTTTAATATGTCTCTGTTTGTAATTAAATTTTCTTTCTCCTCCTTAAAAATATTTCTTTTTCTGCCACTTGCTTCCAAGATTACTACTGCTACTGTTTCTCTACCCCTACCCACCCCACACCTGTTAATATTAAGGAAGGTATCTTGCACCCACAGACACATATTTCTTTTTATATATTTCCTTTCCTTTCTTCTCTACTCCCTGAGCTAACCTTCCTTCCATTATGAAGATCCTTTAAGCCTGATTTCATTACAGGTTCCACATAGCCTGAAAAAAAACACCATTATCTCTTTCTGTGATCCATTTACTTACATTTTCCTATTATTTTCTTAGCATCCCAGAATGTTTATTCTCTGCTTCTGACTCCCAGTTAATGACATGCACAACCAAGACTTTTAGCACTTAAACTAAACTAATCTTTGTTCCTCATGGCAAACCCTTACCGCTTTGCATCAGGTTCATTCATTTTTCAACTTTACTGCAATTTTCTGGTTTATAGTTATTTTTGAGATTAACATCTTATCCAACAGGATAATTGTCAATTTACTTTCCCCCCCCCCCCCAATTTCTTCCGTATACCACCTGCCCATTAGTCTGAACTGAATAACATCTTGGCATTTTATTATTTTCTATTCTTTCAACCGGTTTCTACTCTACTTCAGCTTACATGAATATTATCTCCTACTTGTAAAGAAAGTAATCATAATACTGTTTCTGCTTGTCTTGCCTCAACTTAGATTGCTCTAATGTATTCCCTTGATAATTTTAAAGCTTTAATAAAATTCTGTTAATGGTAACCTTCATTTTAAATGTTGTCCCATTAACAATTGGGCTGTTGATTAATTGCCTAATATAGAAGAATTTCTCTAAGACTTTAAAAGGGATAGTTTGGCTCGAATGTGCATTCAACTGTTACTGACGAGAGATTTTTATTTTTTTTGGCAAGGAGAGGAAGGTGGTTGCCTACTTTGCAGAATGATATAACAGAAAGGACTATTTAAGTTATTGATTTCAGTGCATTGCTTTGTACAGAAATCCAAATTAAAGTGCCTACAACAGATAGCTGTTCATCCAGTAAAAAAGATTCTGCTTTTCTCGGCAATGGATTTTATTGACAAACAACTCATATTGCTAGGAAACTAACCAGATTTGCCTTCCTTTAACCTAAACCCATTATTCCATTTCAGGCCTCCAGGGATAATAGATAGGATGCCTGTGTAACATGTGTAGCATCCTCTCTGGTACTTCAAAAGCACCATCATGTCCCTGTCCTCTTCTTAAGACTAAAAATAGTTCATTCTCTCTCATCTATTCCAGGAAGAAAATGGTGGATTATCATCTCTCTCTTTCAAATATATGAGGTTACTTAATATTTGAATACACATCACACTCTCTTCAATGGTTTTTATTTGACAAATCCCACTCTACATTTTAAAGCGTCACTGGTGTAGTATATTTCATTAAAATGAAGCTCTCAGAAATTATTTAGCAGGTAGATTATATTTGCATCTGTACATTCATCTTAGATCACTCTTGGCTCAGTTTAGAAGCTAATAAAGTTCTGTTAAACAATTCAATATTCTCTTTCAGTTCCTGGTTCTATCCATATACTGTAGATCTGTTATATCTGCTTATAGAGCTACTCACTATATTGTAATATACCTTTTCTCTCTTTCTTAATAATTACTGGAAACTAAAACATACATTATTTACAGGACATATTTGCTAAAATTACTCCTTACAACCCCTCTTAACTAAAATCAGATGTTTCAAGCCAGTAATTATCTATCTCCTGGATTCAGTCAATTAACAAAATTCTGGGGGCACTCCTTCTTTTTTTGGTATCTGGATAGCTGAATTTGTACCTTTTCTTTTATTAAGTATCAATCTGGTTCTCTTCCATGCTTCATGAATTAAGGTCAGGATCTCCTGATTCTGATAGTTGGTATATAATACCAGTGTTTGATACTTTATGCTTGTCTCAAGACAGATGATGAATTAACTATTATAATGAAGTAGTCATGCTGGCCACATGACCACGGAGACGTCTTCAGACAGCGCTGGCTCTTCGGCTTAGAAACGGAGATGAGCACCGCCCCTAGAGACAGAAATGACTAGCACGCATGTGCGGGTGCTTTACCTTATAATGTGTTCAGGTGTAGTTGCCTCATTTGATGTGGGATTTACTGCTTTAATCACAATTCCAGGTGATCAATCTCTGTGTTTGTGTGAAAGAGTTTATTCCAGGCTCAGGTGAGCTCTGCCTTGGTGTTGAGAAAATTCTGGAAGCATTATCATCTTCATAGTTTAAAACCAACCCATTATCATTTCTATCAGCCAAATAGCATGTATTTTCGGGCTACTAAATCATGAGGAGCAACAATTTTCTTATCCTAATTAAACAGCCAAACAATATTTTCCATTCAGATTTTTAAAACATATATTTATGTATATACATTTTTCTGATTATTTGCAATCTGATATGTATCTATTACAGATATATTTATGATAGTTATTATAATTATGATCATCATCTATATTTCAGAAAAATTCCTATGAAAGAAAGATAGGTGTGGAAAGACTGACTGAATGAACCAAAGTGCTGAAATTGTCTAAAAGCTTCAGCTTGCATCCATTCTCAAGTTGCATTTCAAAGCTCATATGAGTTGTAAAGTGAAATACTTTGCAATGAAGCATTTTTCCCCAAGGTTCATGTTTGTATGTGGTTATGGTGGCTGGCATATCAATTCCTGGCAAATAGATGGGGAAGAAATGGAGGTAGTGACAGATTTTATTTTCCTGGGCTCCAAGATCACCACAGATGGGGACTGCAGCCAAGAAATTAAGACACTTGCTCCTGGGGAGGAAAGCTATGGCAAATCTAGACAGCATACTAAAAAGCAGAGACATCACCCTGCCAACAAAAGTGCATATAGTCAAGGCTATGGTTTTCCCAGTTGCAATGTATGGCTGTGAAAGTTGGACCATAAGAAAGGCTGAGCGCCAAAGAATTGAGGCCTTTGAACTATGGTGCTGGACTGCAAGGTGATCAAACCGGTCAGTCCTAGAGGAGATCAACCCTGATTGCTCTTTAGAAGGCCAGATCCTGAAGATGAAACTCAAATACTTTGGCCACCTAATGAGAAGGAAGGACTCACTGGAGAAGAGCCTAATGCTGGGAAAGATTGAGGGCAAAAGAAGAAGGGGATGACAGAGAATGAGGTGGCTGGATGGAGTCACTGAAGCAGGAGGCGTGAGCTTAAATGGACTCCAGAGGATGGTAGAGAACAGGAAGACCTGGAGGAATGTTGTCCATGGGGTTGCGATGGGTTGAACACGACTTCGCAACTAACAACAATAACAATGGTGGCTGGATTGGAAACACATTCTAATTAATACATATAAGAAGCAACACACTCTACAAACCTTTCTAGAACCTTTTACTCAGGAATGGTTAAAGGAATACTTCTTAGCAATATAAAAATGTCTCATCTGCTGAACAAGGTTTGCATAACAACGGTAATTCAAAGAGGAAAAACAGATTTGCTTCAGTGTTTAATAAATACATTCAGCTCCTAAAGAGACAACAATATGATAAAATCAGTCACATTGGAACTTCTCTTCAAATGGTTGAAAATCCTGCTGTGAAGTGTCCAAAAGGTGTATTTTCATCACTGATGCAGCGATACCAAGGACTGAGACTGTGGACCTGAATTTGGAGAACGATGACTTGCTTCAGCTTAGAAATTGAATTGCTCAGCACTTTCAATAACTTTTTAAAGACTGCATGAAGAAAGAAATACTAGTTTTGAACCTATTATCAATTTTTGATGTAAACTTTACTGATTCATATACCACCAAGTATAACATATTATTTTCTAAATTATGAAAATCACCAGCATACTTATTACCTTGATGTTCTTCTGATTTATAATCCAAGGCAACATAGATTGGAATATGCTGACTGAGAATCCCCAGATTTTGTAAATATTAATTCTGATTTCAAAGAGTTCAACAATGAAAATTTCATTGCTTGAGTTTCTGTGTTTCATAACTTTTTCATTAAAGAAACTGAGATGCATTGAGAGAAATGTCAAGCTGAGAAGCTTAATGGAGTATGGATTATGAGGAAATGGAAAGGATGAGTTATAATTCATACTATGGAAGAAAGAGATGTGAAGGCAGAAAAAACCAGTAAGAGAATGCTGTATATTCATATGCTGCTTGTGGATTTCACAATAAACATCACAATATCATTATATACAATGACTACAATGAGAATGGAATGTTGGTCTAGACATCCTTTGATCTTCATATGGTTATGCCACTACTCAGCTCCTAAACTTTTCAATGTATGCATATATTTTTTTTAAAAAATGTAAACTATTTTTAATTGTTATTGCTTTTAAAATAATAACAGAGGAAGAAAAAATCAAAATGTAGAAACATAAAAAATGCATACATAACTAAACTATAAGAAATGCTTAAAAATAAGTGAAAAAATATTGCATAAAATGCAAAATATAAATTATAATACATTATTAGTAATCTGTTACAATTCTATATAAGATTATGTAAAACAAAATTATTCAATTGTGTATATGTATATGTGTGTGTATATTAACTTATTAACTCTGCCTTTTTAAACTACTGTATTATGTGTAAATTCCCATATATTTATCCATACAAGGATATCTTGGAAAGATAACTGATAACTATCTATTCAATAGTTTGAAGGCCTCATTTCCTACTTATGAGCAGATTGTCTATAGTCATAAACATTGTATGAATAGATATAATGAGATGTGGGATTCATTTATAAAATGAAACTATAGTAGGACAAAGATCCACCCCAAAATATGATAAGAACAGCTATTAACGTTTGTTCTTTTTTTTTAGCAGGTGATATTCAGTAGAGGGGGGAATATAACCAATCTAATCAATTTCTTTTGCTTGTCCTTCTAATGACATTCATGTGACTGTCTGATATGTGCTAAGTCTTCAGACATGAAAACACCATCAAGCTCTGACCAAGTTCTGTCTTTTTATCTTTCTTGGTGTAGAATGCAAAACACTTCCAAGGAAAATTTAGATTGGAAATTTTTGCTTCTTGGGTTTTTGGCTAAGATTAAGTGTGTGTGTGTGTGTGTGTGTGTGTGTGTGTGTGTGTGTGTGTGTGTGTAGCTTGGAAAAACATCCTACTGACAAAGGATAAGGAGATTGATTACAGCACTGTAATATGGTGTTAACTCTTCATCTATAAATCCTTTAAAGGCAGGCATTATACTGTCCTGTGGAAAGCCTCCTAAATACATGCTTCCTTTGTGCACTATTTCACCTTTAATATGTGCAGTAAGAAATGTGCCTGTCCTTTTTGCCTGATTTGAAGATAAGTCACCTACAGCATTTGAATGTTCCATTCTGATTCATTTTGCAAATCTCAAACTATCTGTTGGAACGTTTGAACATTTACATTAAGCCAGGCTCTCCTCTTCTTGGTTTTCTCTTTCCATGTATGATGGCAAGAAAATAATTATACCTCCTTAACTGGGGAGATAGTTGGCTAATTCCAGTCCCACTGAGGTCATGTTCTGTAAACTATAATATACATACTTTCAAAAGATACATTATATGGTTCACTTCATCCTTTCCAAGCAATTTCCTGACAACCTCATGTTCACTAAACTGAAACTTGTTCCTCCATTGCATGGATAGCTGGCAGCTTCAGATCAAAATGGATTTAATTAGCAAACTGTCTTGTAAATTTATGCAGGATTAGGAAGCATTTTCTTCCCTAAGCTAAGATATATAATACAATAGCTCCACCACAACCAAAATTGCTATCACAAATGACAATGTAGTGATATACATTAGAATCAGAGAAGAAATATTCCTCACTGCTACACAATAGTGCTTGCCATGGTTCCCAAAAAAATAATAATATTTTTCCCCCCCACCAATTTTGTCATCCACTGTTACAATACGTATATCAGGAAATGTCACTTTTTAAAAACTCTCTACAAGAAGTCTTGGGTTTTGATGTCTGGCTAAAGATCTTTAAGAGTGATTGAGAGCCTGTTGTCTGGATAATCGGTCATACTACAGATTTCAACAACATTGCTAGGTCAAGTGGTAGGAAAATCTCTCATAGCACTTAAAATTTGTCAGAATCCTTTTTGTTCCTGAAAGGAAATTAAATTAATAGGATACTCTATCTCTGTAGAGTATCAAAAGTTCTCATACACATTAGGTAGTGATAAATCATTACCATGTTCTAGATCACGGGTGTCAAACTCGTGGCATCACGTTGCCGTCGTGATGTTTTGCGATGTTTTTTCCCTTCGCGGAGCTGGGATGGGCGTAGCCTGCGTGTGATGCATCCGGCCCATGGGCCGCCAGTTTGACACCCCTGTTCTAGATGACTGAATTACAGTATATAATAATACTTAATGCTATTTATTTGACTTTAAATAGAAGCAATATATCATTTCTTGAAAATATTTATAATTGTTTATTATGTATATAACTCTTGCAGCAGTTACAAGTGTTAGTTTATTAGCAATGACTGTTGTCACTAAGTATTCAATAAATAAAGATTGCAAAATATACTTATTTTGCACATGTTTCAATTTTAGCAATTGCCATAGTCTTAGTTTTTAATTTAATTGCTTAAATTAAATTGTTAATTTAATTTAAAAGCAAGTATATTTAAGTGTGTGAATGTATGTATATATGTATAAGCATGTGTGTGTATGTGTGTATGCATGCATGCATGCATTTGTGCTTGTTTGTGTATATGTGTGCATTGCTCTGGATGATAGTATCTACATTTGAAGAAATAGAGTCTGGTGCCATAAAAGTACATTATTTGTTAAGATTTTTCATTGTTACAGTAGTAATAGAGACTAGAAATCAAATGAAAAAAGATTGAATGGCCTGGAAATCTTTAGCTTTGAGAGAAGACAACTGAGAGGGAGTATGACAGCACTTTTGAAATGCTTAAAAGGTTTCAGATAGAAGAAGAACAGGACTTATCCTCTTTTCTTTCAGGTATGAGAATAGTTGATTTAGGTTACAGAAAAACTGATTCAGCTTGAATGTTTAAAACAATGTCCATACAACCACACAGAATCAACAGCAAAATCAATTATTGAGAGAGGTAATGGGCTCCCACTTACTTGAAGGCTAGAAGGCTGGGAAGCTTTAATATGACTTTCTGTATTGAGCAGAAAATTGCCTCGATAGTTTAAATGGTTCCTTCCAACACTACGATTTTGTGATGAATTCCTTTATTTGTAGTATATATAAACACAGTCCATAGTAACAACATAGCATGATTTTGATCCTAACAGTATTGTGAAGGTTTTGGAGATATGAGCAAATATCATAGTTCAGTCTTTAAGATCTCCAGAATCTTGTTCAGAAATTATTATCCACCATATGACTAAACTTCATCAAGCTGTACCAATCATAAAACATCCATTACATCCGTTACAGGAGTATTTAAAGTACAGATGTATGCACATTAGCTTCTACCAAATCAGATTCCTCGGCAAATACAAACAAACACTCATTGAAAACCAAACTGCCTATATATAGATATCCAGAACTGCCTCCTTTATGATATATCCACTGTATGCATGGATGTCTCTGTTGATTGGATATTATCTATTAATAAACATTACTTTAGAAAGGAAAGGACATGCATGTGATTTAAAAAATATATTTAAATAAGATAGTAGGATGTGCAAAATTAAATGATCTTAAAGCACTTGGATGCTAAGACTTTTTGTTTAGTTGGTTTACCTGTGATGGTCGGAGTGCTAGTATTATGAATTATTGGTGCTAAATAATTAGTTGATACCTTGTTTTATTATCACAGCTTCGACTTGTGATTTTGCCTTTGTTTATGATTATTATATGTTCCTATATTGTTTTATATTTTCTTCTTACTACACTTAGAATGATTAAAGACGCATAAAATCATGTGTATTAAATAAAAAATTTGGCATACACTGTGTGCACAGTTATTAGGCAAGCTGTATTTTGGAGGATTAATTTTATTATTGAACAACTACAGTGCTCTCGGTCAATCAAAAATGTTAATAAACCTCAAACCTGAATATTTAAGAAAGTAAAAGTGAGGTTATGGCTTTCTTTGGAGAATATCTATGTTTGCACAATTATTGGGCAACTATTAGTCTGCAGAATTATTATGCAACTAAATGAAAAATGAAAATTTTCCCATCTCACTCATTTATTTTCATCTGTTAAAGTGAGAATAATAAACAAACAACTCAAAATTTACAAATAAACATTTCTGACAGTTCAAAAAAAATCAGTGACCAATATAGCCACCCTTCTTTTCAATAACAGTCATAAGCCTTCCATTCTGGACTCTGTCAGTTTCTTGATCTGTTGACCATTCCATTCATGGAGTCTGTCAGTTTCTTAATCTGTTGACGATCAACTTTTTGTGTGGCAGCAATTACAGCCTCCCAGACATTGTTCAGAAAGTGTTTTCCTTCACCATAAATCTCCTGTTTAAGGAGGGCCCACAAGTTCTCAATAGGGTTTAGGTCAGGTGAGGAAGGGGGGCATGTCATTATTCTTTCATCTTTAAGGCCTTTACTGGTTAGCCATGCAGTGGAGTACTTTGATGCATGCAATGGAGCATTGTCCTACATAAAAATCATGGTCTTCTTGAAAGATGCAGACTTTTTCCTGTACCACTGCTTGAAGAAAGTGTCTTCTAAAAACTGTCAGTAGGTTTAGAAGTTGATTTTGAATCCATCTTCAACCCGAAAAGGTCCAACTAGGTCATCTTTCATAATACCAGCCCATACCAGTACCCCACTTCCACCTTGCTGGCGTCTGAGTCAGAGTGGAGCTGATCCAGCCACGGGCCCATCCATCTGGTCCATCAAGAGTCACTCTCATCTCATCAGTCCATAAAACCTTTGAAAAATCTGTCTTTAGATATTTCTTGGCCCAGTCTTGCCGTTTAAACTTATGTGTCTTGTTCAGTAGTGGTCAGATTTCAGCCTTCCTTACCTTGGCCATGTCTCTGAGCACTGAACACATTGTACTTCTGGGCACTTCAGGTAGGTTGCAGTTCTGAAATATGACAGCACTGGAGGATAATGGTTTCCTGGTAGCTTCATGTTTGATTCTTCCCAAATCTCTGGCAGTTACGATGCGTCTTTTTTTCTCAACACATTTCTTGCGATCCTGTTGACTATTTGCAACAAAATGTTTTATGGTTCTGTGATCATGCCCAAATATCTTAGCAATTTCAAGAGTGCTGCATCCCTCTGAAAGACTTCTTACAATTTTTGACTTTTCAGAGTTAGCTAAATCTCTTCTTTAGTCCATTTTGCCTGAGGAAAAAAAGCTACCTAATAATTATGCACACCTTGATATAGGGTGTTGATCTCCTTAGGCCACACCCTCCCTCATTACACAAATACACATCACCTGATCTGCTTATATCCACTATGCATTCAAGTTTATACAGCTTGCAGGTGGAAAATATGCATGACAATGATGATATGGTCAAAATACTCACTTGCCTAATAATTATGCACATGGTGTATGACCAATCCTTGCACTTACAACCATTGCAGTGTCCTCACAGTCATGTAATCATGATTCGGGTGCTTGGCAACCAACATCTATTTAGGACAATTGCAGCATCCTGAGATCACATGATCACCATTTGTGACCTTCCCAACCAGCTTCTGACAAGCAAAGTCAACAGAGGAGGCAAGATTTACTTAACAACCACAGCAAAAAAAAAAAAAAAAAAAGGTAGAATCACCCCTGGCTAAAATGTTGGGCTCCATTTGGTTTGTCACATATTTGATTCATGGAATAAATATTCCTGTATTTTAAAACGCCTGCAAATCAGGATTTTGTGAAACATCATCTTGAAAATGGAAAAAAAAACCATTTATGTGCAATGCCAATATTTAATTGTACAAATGTTCTTAATCAACACCCTGCTGATTTTTCTCTTCATTCTTTGCAATTAAATGTTTCTGTTGGTCTGATCAGTAATTTTGTCCCATCATTGTAATTGTCTTTAACCTTGGCTCCAAAAACTTTTGTGCAGCTCAGAATGGCATTTAGAAGAGCTTAGGACATTGTGATTCTACTTAAGTTTAGGGATGCTTGACAAACTCAATATTTGTTCATTTGTAAAATAAAACAACATGTTTGGCAGTTCTCTGTTCAATGTGTGCAGGTAAAATTTAGTTATTGTCCAAGGCTCTGAACTGCTTCAGTTTCAATTCCCCCAAAG
>QLTV01000376.1:277036-317807 GCA_003457575.1 Thermophis baileyi
CCTTTTTTGAAGATAGGGATGACTGTGGCTAGTGACCATAAGTTGGGTAAGGAGCTAGTCCTGAAAGATTTATCGAAGATTATGCTAAGAGGTTCAGCTAAGGCTGTGGAGAGCTTTTTTAAGAAATATGCACATAGTCCATCAGGTCCAATAGATAGAGATGGTTTTAGGTTGCGTAATGCCTTTGCAACGTTATCTTCTGTAAAATCAATTTGTGTTAGATCGTTGTAATTATTTGTGGTACGACTAGGAAATATTGGGCATGAGCCATTGCTGTTTACAAAGACTGAGCCGAAGAATGTGTTAAAAAGGTTGGCTTTAATGGTTTCATCGTTATAGTCTTTACCATAAATATGCATACAAAGGTTGATATGGTCAACATAATTACTTGCCTAATAATTGTGCACATGGTGTATGAGAACAGTGAACATAGGATCCATCTCATATAATATTTGAAATAATATAATATGTCAATTCTTCTCACAGAAACTTGATATGATAATATTGTATTATTAGTACACAACTGCTGATGGATGAAAATGGGATACAGTGAGTTTCTTCAGGTTATTGATTGAGTGCATAGTGGATGGTTTCAAAGAGATGGAGCCAGGAACATCAGGGGAATCTGCGAATGAACAACCGGATGAAATGCTGGCTATGTAGGCTGGAGAAGAGACACAGCTACAACTGATCAGTGGCAAAGAAGAGGAGTTGCTGTCCCCACTGGATCCTGGGTCATACAGAACTGAGTAGAAGGAGGTGCAAAGGAGATCAGTGAGGCTATTCACGATGAGGCAGCCTCACCCCTCCTAATGAGGTGCACTGATTGACACCTATTTAGTTCAGCCTGAAGGTTGTGGGAGTCAAGTGTTCATAATTAGTCATTCATGTGTGCTTTGGAGTTCCTTGACCTATAGATTTCCTTGTACCTTGACTCCTTTGAATCTGTGCCTTGGACTTATGGATTTGTATTGAGCTCATCATGCTGTGATATAATTGACTCTGTGCTGATTCTCTTTCACCTTGGACTAATTATTGACGTTGTTGGGCTTGGACTCCATTGACTTTGCTGTGAACAGATTCCTGAGGAACTGTACTTGTAGTTGGGACCTGGAGAATGACAAAGGGGCTAGATGGTGTAGAATAAACATGTTAAACTTCGCTTGTGTGTGTGCATGTGTAGACTGGCATAGGACAACCATACTGGTTGTCAGTTAAGGTTTGTAATATAGTTTACCATTTTTTTGTGCAAAAGTCTGCACAAAACTATAGATTTATATGTATGAAATGTGTTACACATATGAAAGAATTCCTAACAAGTCATATATCTTTGGAGAAATTTGCACAAAAAACCTTACACCTTTTAGTGTGAACATTTAAAATATTTCAGATGGTAGGGAAAATGGATTTTTTTAAATTAAATTGACTAATTCACAAAATCAGATTTCAAGAGAAGCTGAAATTTACCGAAATTCTCATTCTTATTTTAGAGTTATTCCTACTACTACTATCATGAGCCATGGTGGTGCAGTGATTAGAGTGCAGTACTGCAGGCTACTTCTGCTGACTGCCGGCTGCCTGCAATTTGGCAGTTCAAATCTCACCAGGCTCAAGGTTGACTCAGCCTTCCATCCTTCCGAGGTCGGTAAAATGAGGACCCAGATTGTTGGGGGCAATATGCTGACTCTGTAAACCACTTAGAGAGGGCTGTAAAGCACTGTAAAGCAGTATATAAGTCTAAGTGCTATTGCTATTGCTATCAAGTTCTTCTAGTAGTTTTAAAGCTAGCCAAGAATCCCACAGGGCAGAGGTAATAATTAATATGTTTATTCATTCTAGTTTCATCCGAAATTAGATTCACAGAAGAACCCTAACCCTAACCTTAACCCTAAAGGCTAGTGCTGAATCCTATGCTATTAATTTTATGCCCTTATATCCTGAATGTCTCTGTATATAGCAATATCTGAAAATAAAATAAAATGTTTTCATACTATATCTCATCTAACTATAAAAAAACTATCAGCATTACAGTTTATACACTTCTCAAAAGCATGAAAAATGCATGATTAACTGGCAATCACTGAGTTATTATTTTGCACAGAAAGAGTAAATTGAGTTTTGAATTCTTATTCTCTGAATGACTGTAAGGTTAACATGGTTGATGGCTACTATGGTTCCATAAGTTTTTCCATGTTCCAGTGGAGCATTAAATAAATGATTACAAATCTATTTATTTGCACTATGTAGGCCCTTTTAAAATATCTTTGTAAAATGTTGGGAACATTTTAGTATTCACCAGAGAAACTTTGCTGTACATACTATCACTTTGACTGAAATATGAGTTCGTGTATATTTGATTAATCCTATTTGTGCAGCCTTCCCCAATCTGATGCTCTCCCAATGTGTTAAAATTGCATTTACATAATTTACAACCCATTCTGAAAGTCTATTGTATACTTTTAGATTTAAATTATTTTCAAGTTACTTTACTAATTACATTGACATAATTTTACTTCTATATATTTAATGAAATGTAAACAATCTTGAGATTCTGCAGTGATTTAAGATATGAGTTTGCAGACTCAAGAAATTGATGGATGACAGATGTCATAGATTGACTGCTGAATATGAGCTGAGCTGATTGCAAATGCACTGTTTTTTTTCCATGAGGAAATTGAAGTGATTCGGACAAATATTAAACATCATAACCGAGATCAGTACAGTTTGGAAAGACTTTCACCTCAGAGTAAATGTCAGGCTTCCGTAATTTCAACATTCAATAAAGAAAATGTTTAAAATGGGATTTTAGAAAATGAATCTGAAGAGCAAAACAATATAGCAGGATTCAATCCAAAGAAAGACAGAGAGCACAAGAATAATCATAAAAGCAGTTCATCTGAATGTCCCAAAAAGCCTACTTGGTCAATCAGATACTATAGAAAGTCCCAGAAACTGGATAGTCATTTACTTGAGGTCAATTTATATTTATTTTGAGAAAGTTTAAAAGTCTATTGTATTTTATTTATGTATTTGAATGAGACTTCAAATAATATCTCCTGAGGCCCTTAGAAACTTGCCCTGATCATTTCACAACTGGATACTTGCAAAATTCTCTATATGTGAATTCTCTTGAAGAACACTCCAAAGCTCCACTGGTTCAATATGAAGCAGTATAAGCAATAATGGGCACCTTCTGGTATGACCTTGTGTCACCACTAATATAGAGTCGCCAAATTGACAGTCAACTTTTGAGTTTAATTCAAGGTCCTGGTTATTACATATAAAACCCTGTACATCTAAGTACAGGCTGAATATCTAAGCAACAACTTGTCTCCAACTATTTATGTTGCCCAGTGCATTCTAGTACAGTGGGTATGCTCTTGGTCCCCAATCTTTTTTTAAAAAAAAAATATTTTATTTTTGAATATACATCAATATCAATACATGAACAGTGAGGCATCTGGATATCATTCATTTGGATACAAGTAGTAGTGATAGTATTAATATTATTTGTTACTTAGATCATACTTATGTAATTGTAATGTTATTATACATATTTGTGTTAAAATACAGGCCTTCATTAATTAGTTGTTCAGCATTTTAGTCCATCATTCTAATGACAATAACAATATCATTAAAACATATAGTGTCACCATCTTTCAACATATAATCTTTACATCTAGCTATTTCTTTTAGTATATTATATAGAAATATGTATGATAATATTCACCCTATTTCTTGTTTCTGCCTCTGTTCTAGCTCCTAGTAAAGCCAATCTTGTGTTACAAAACATTTCCTCTATCCATCATCTCTTGTCCATTTTAATATTTCAATTCTTATTCGTTTTTTGACTTGCCTCCCAAATTCCTCCCTTGGGTCTTCATCTCTATCTACATCTTTCCTGTTTAACCTAAGTATTTTTCTATCTCTACTATCTTTTGCTGCCAAGCCTCCAGAGGATCTGCCCAAGTCTCTATTTTCTTTTCAAGAATATCTTTCTGTTTATCCAGTATCATTTTTTGGTCTTTTAGCATGTATTTTCCCTGAATTGTTTCATAGGTTTTTAGGCCTTCTCCCTCTTATCTTCTTGTTTAATTTGTTGATTTGTCTGTTCTATCTTTTCCCCTGGTCTCTCTATTATCTCCTCTATTTCCTGGGCTTTTTGATCATTATTCATTATTCCTTGTAGAACACTTTCTAGCTTCCCATTTATGTTATTCATTAAATCCCTGTGATTCCTTATCATAATATCATAAATGCTTTGAAACATCAACACCATTTCTTTTTGCAACCCACTTATTTCCCCCTGCTGAAGCATCTTGTCTTCTTTTGATAAGTCCAAATATAGCTCAGTAGTCTGTCAATGGTCTATCACCGCCCTAGAGTCTCAATTATCTTTGACCTCAGAAAGTCGATCTGGAAACCATTTCTTCAATCCTGATGTTGCTCCTCAGGGAATACAGTAATTATAATTCTTTATGTCCCACAGTTAGTCAATTTAGTTCTTTTTAGCTAATCCAGGAAGATTTCCAAATGTCTCCTTAGGTCCACTCTATAAGTTCAATCATAACTCCTGATATTTGAAAGTCACTTTATTTAGATGTCTTCCATGTTCTCACCATTAGAGCTCCTGTAGTCATGAAGTAGATAAGTATAGAGCAGTAGATAGCACAGCAGTCCTCCAGGTGTTATTTATTTCCACTTTTTCCTCTGTCTTATCAGTATTTTTCCCAGGGTTATAGGAGTATAATGTCTATTCAATTCACCAGTAGGTGACGCCTTCAGCTTAACTTTCAACATTACACAGATTCTAACAGGTTCCATTGGTATTTATTCAAACAAATAATCAAAATTCTGACAAGTAATTCCAGAATTTTAAAATGCCTATTTGCCAATAAAAATTAGAGAACCAATCTTTCTGTGTTTTTAAAGGTTTTGTGCTTTCTTCTTAAAATCTTTTCTTTTGGGTCTCTGATTTTTCTCTCTGTAATTGTTCACCACTTGAACAAACTTTTCAAAGAGTCTCTTTTCCAGAATTTATTTTCTTTAGGGTAGGTTTTAGGTAAAAAAAGAGAGTCACCTCATCCAGTTCCAGTCACTGTTCATCCACACCGCTCCAGCGCATTCTTTGTTTCTTCGGCTGCCCCAGCTTCACGGCAGCCATATCTAAAGATTCCTCTTCATCGTCGTATGGGAGGGAATTAGCCCTGGGTCCAGGAGGAGAGCCGCTGCTCTCCGCAACCTGCAGGGCACCCCTCCACTCTTTGTCACCCCTACAGGGTGACTTTAGCCCCTTATGGGGCCCTCCAATGAAGGGATTCAGCACAAGTTCATGAAGCCCCTCTCTTTGCGTTTGATAGCGCCACAATGTCAACCAGAAGTCTCGCTCTTGGTGCCCAATCTTAAATACTGTCTTCTCACAGGACCCAGGAAGCATGCTCCTGTGGCCCCACCCTCTGGAACAGAATTTCCCCAAAGATAAGAACAATGTCCTCTCTTCCAGCATTCCAGAAATATATTAAAAACTGGCTTGTCCCTAGGGCTGGAGTTAATGTATCAATCTATTTGTCCAGAATGGTATAAGGCATCCTGCCTGATCAGGGGATTGGACTGGAAGACCTCCAATGTCCCTTCCAACATCCCAATCTATATCTTAAAAACCACACACAACAGGCACCACATAAATACCACATACCGAATAGCCCAAAGCATCCACTCTGCCACAGAGAAGTTCCCTGAGGATGGGCTCCAGCACAAGTCCAAAAGCTTAGAAAACAAAACTTCTGGTCCTGATGACCAACCCAGATTGGATCCTGAAAATAAATACTTGCCACTTTATATGATAGCTTTCTTGCATTTTCCTATAGTATTTGGTATAGACTAATCCATATTTTCACTGGAATTCTGGTAAGACTTATTCTTCATCAGAAAAGTTTCAACAGTATCATTTGCAGACATCCAATTCTTTTCCTTTTTTCTCTTCTGTACTACTCATGTATCTCCCTTCTTGTCAGAAAAGTAACAGATTGTCCTAGTGCTTTTGGAAGGAGGAAAAGGATACGTTATTTATTTATTTATTTATTAAACATATGCCACCCATCTTGCTAGTGGCGACTTTACTTTCTTATTGGGTTTGTGACAATTTGAAGCTTGGAACTCTGATTCCATCTAAGTAGGAATATTCTATGCTTACTAAACACTTGTTTTTTTAAAAAAATAAATAAATAAAAAGGATCAAAGATTTTGCCCTTCATCTCCCCTGCATCTATACCCTTATTTTTTATGTATATAAAAACATTTTTCTTTGAGGCCTATTGACATTGCCAAGTTATTAACTCTGTAACCATTAGGAATCACTACTGCTTCTTATTTGAGATCTGTAATGTTTTCCAAAAGTACACATTTAATTAAATTGGATTTGAGAAATATTTAAAATCTGTGAAGTATAATAGCAATAGCATTTAGAGTTATATACAGTTTCACGTGCTTTATAGAACTCTCTAAGCGATTTACAGAGTCAGCATATTGCCCCCGACAATCTGGATCCTCATTTTACTACCCTTGGAAGGATGGAAGGCTGAGTCAACCTTGAGCCGGTCAAGATCAAACTCCTGGCAGTGGGCAGAGTTTGCCAGCAATACTGCATTCTAATGAATAGTTAATTGTTTTGACATTAGGTATGGCAAATTTGAATACACAGTGATACCATATGGATTAATGAGTCCCAAAGTTTGTTTATTCAATGTATTTCAAAATATTAATTTTAATAATCACTATTTAGACCAAAAAATGTCAAGAAAGAACATTTTACAATCACATTTTTGTGTCTCAGTTATTTTTGTAGTCATGAAAATTCTTAAACAAAATATTGGAACAGATTATGTATACTCAAGTTCCTGATGTTACACTTGAAATATGTGATTTCTGATCCAAAACCCATGATGCCAACTGATCCATAATTAATTACTTAAGCATTAAGCTAGAGAGCAACAGTATTTATTGCAGCTCTTGTTCAGAATACTGTAGCTATAGCAGTTCAACCTTTATTTTATCAGTCCACTTTTATGAGCAGGCAATGACTTTTTTATGAAATATAAACTTAAGCATCTTTCCATTTGAGGTAGAAAAATGTATGCAATTGCAATATATATTAGTACTGAAATATATTAGTATTTTTATGAGTGACATTTCAATGACAAACCCATTAATAGATCCCCAGGCAACATTCAGCTTGATAATATTAGTTCCATATATATCTTGCCAGGTGATGTATTTTCCCTCATTAACAATTATGGAAAGTTCAGGAACAAGATGAATAGTATGAAAAACAGAAAATGGACATAGAGACAGAACATGTCATATTTCTTTGATGTTGCTAAAAAAAATAAGAATTACTGGCTTTATTAGCAACAAGTTCTAATTTAAGGATTTGGTATGACAGTTGATGGATGTACATGAAATTTACTTGTCAACTTACCTTGATTTCCAATTCAAAACAATCTATATTAGACAACCAGTTTTGTCTAGTAGTTAAGATATCAGGCTAGAAAGCAAGCAACCATGAGTTCAAGTCTCACCTTAGCCATGAAAGTCAGCTAGGTAACTTTGGGCCAGTCACTCCCTCTCAGCCCAACCACCCCACAGGATTGCTCAACCCACCTCACAGGTCTGGGGCCCTGAGTATGTTAAAGGCCTTATTTCTTGACTGTGTTAACATCCATGGCAACAGTATATATTTACTTTTTATTGTTTAACGTGTTTTTAATTTGTTTTTATGTTCTATGATATATGGTCACTTAAAAGTCACTTAATTAATTAAATAAATAAATAAATAAAAGCCAAACACAAAGCCCAAGTTTGCTTACTGTTGAAAATAAAATGCAAACAGAAATGAAAGAAATAAAGTACTAAAGGAACTGTTAATATTGCAATGATGCTGAGTCTAAATAGGATCAGTGAATATATGACTGGATAATCATGAAACTGAAAGAAACAATTAGGGCCTTGCATATTATCCTCTACTTACTGCAGGAATAAAGTTATAGCATTTCCAACAAATGTTTTTTGCCTGATAACAACCAGAAAAAAGGAAACTTTCTTAGGTATTGGGTTCCATTGTCAAAAGGTTTTTATTATAGAAAAACTTCAGTTAGTTATTCACTAGGGTTATTTTGAGAGTGACTAAATAATAGAATGAACACTAACATTAGAATATTTTGGACTAAGTCTGTCGAATAAAACGTAGATCTAACAATAGGGAAGCTAAACCTTTTCCACTGTCATATCCATACCATTCTATACCATCACCAACAAAAAAAAGTACTAAAAAAAAAAGAGAGGACATACAAGTCTGCTGTCATTTTGAAGGATAGGATATAATAAAAGGAGAGGAGGAAAAAAGCTGGGAAAATGTCAGTGTGTCATAGAAAACTCATATGGATTGTGAAAGCAATTTTTTCCAGTTTTCAATCTGAAGGCTTTCATTACTTCTAATTAGTGCAACATCAATGAAATATCTTACTAGATCTTTTCTGATGGTTGCATATTAAAATCCCTATTAGAAAAATGATGCACATAAAAGTAGGATGAAATTTTATTTTAGATTGGCAGGACATTTACACCAAGCTATATAGCCTTAGCTTAATGCCACAGTTCCAAATTGTGCTCTATGGTTGCCCAGGGCAGAGAATTCACAGGGATGCCACAGGGTATTTTACTGTTGAATAAATCAAACTGTTAGTGAGTTCATTGTGGCACCCCTTGTGGGAACTAGTAGGGTTCCTGCGACCAACAAATTTTGGGATCCTCTGGCTTAATGATTTAACTCATGCCAAGACACAGAATATTATAGCACTATGGAATCATAATTAAACTAATGCAAGCATTCATTCAGAAACTTTATTAAAACGAGAGATGAAAAATAAAGCTGATTAATTTCTCCCAGATATTTTAATTTTGTGTAATTTCTACAAGAAATGAGAAATGATATGGATAATTTCACCAATCTCTTTGTCACTTTCAGCGTGTAGAGGAAAGGGATCTGCAAAATAGGAGCTTTTTTCGGGAAGAGTATAAAATATGTGGGGACCTGGTCAAGATTTTGTTCATGTTTCTAGTAGGTTTGATTCCATATTATTAGTAATAATTAAAACTACAAAAAGAAACAGGTAACTATCATCTCAAAGTCAGCCGATGTTTGATATTTCCATCTATTATATACCTCTGGTGAAACAGAAGTATATAGACAAAAACAGTCATCTGGATGTCACCTAGACAGTATAAATAATTTGAATGAATATTCATGAAGTTTATTAGGTATGTTGCTGTCATGATTCCATCAACATTCCAAGAATAATAATGGACAACTATTTTGATGACATTTCTTCATCAACTTTTCTACGTCAAATTAGATTCACCAGTGTCCAGACTAATACAGTTTTAAAAGATGAAAATAAATCAATGAAATATTTTATTACATGCAATGAATATGAGTGTATCACTGTTACAGTGCTATTCCACCAAAATAGGGTGTCAGGTTAATTCTAATACCAATATTTCAGATTAGCATGAGAGACTTCTCTTAATATTGGATTTTGTTAGCAGCCACATTGGCTTGGATATGTTTTACTGAATTTCAGTCAACTGTGTTGATCTAATAAAGGTCAGTTGTCATTACAAATCTCATCCAAGAAAGCAAGTTCTAGAAGTTATGATAGTGTTGAAAAAAATAACTTTATGGTATAACTTTTACAATCATCTACTGACTCTTCCCCTCATCCCCTCCACACACACACAAAATAGAGAGATTGGAGAAGAAGAGATTTCAAGAGAACAAGCTGTTCTACACATCAAGAGCAATGTGGCTATGCCAGCAACAGGAAAAATTCAGGCAAAGGAGATTGCCTCCAGAAATAATTGCTTTCTTTCTCCCCACCTCTCACAAAAAAGAGAGATGGGAGAGAAAGACATTTTAACAGAGTACTATAAGCTTTTTGCATAGTACTCCCAGGACTCACAGACCTGGGCTGTTACATGATTACATTGATTTCAATATGTGCAAGACAGTAATCAGGCACTCCAGTATTCCAAAGAGTAAGAAAGTAGTTAGGAAGCAAACAAAAGTTGAAGTGTGAAAATTAGTAGTCTTGTTTCTTTCTAGTAAGATTATTTCCCATCTAGCAACTGCTTTGCTTATTGGCAGAGTTGTCAGTCTCAATTAGAGTAGTTAAAGTGTACAGATAATACAAAAACAAGGGATGCTTTTGATTACTTATGCATAAATTAGTCCCTTTTAATAACAATCACCACTGGAATAAAAAGTGATTGTCTATTAACCAAACAATTGAATAGGGTTTGTGAATATATGTTCATATTCAGGATAGATCAGCGGTGGGTTGCTCCTAGTTCAGCCCGGCTCGGCGAACCGGAAGCAGTGGCGGTGGCGGGAGGCTCCGCCCACCTACCCGGGATGCTTCTGCGCATGCGCAGAATCCTCACGTGCACACGCATGAGCACGAGCACGAGCACGAGCAAACCGGTAGCGGCGGGATTTACCACCCACTACTGGGATAGATGACAATAAAATTAGAACAATCCATGTGATTAGCCCCCAAATCTGACTGATGTGTTCACATAGGAGCATATGAATCTACAATGTGGGAAAATCTCCCTTGTTATTGATCAGGTAATTTTGTATAAAGAAGGTGTGAATGAATGCACACCTTCAAGAATTTTAACCAGATCATCATCGTGCTTTAAGCCACTTTACCATCTTATTTAGTAGCCAGTGATGAGAAATATTGCAAGATAAGTAACAAAATAGAGCTATCATATACAGTAGCTTTTTTACTTTACTTTACTTTTATTTGCATTTCTATGCCGCCCAACTCCCAAAGGACTCTTTATGAATAGTCTAGAAAGGTGAGAAATAATAGGATCATTTTGAACAGAAAGTTTCACACACATATGGAAGACATATGGAAGCGCCAAAAAAGTTAGATATTTCCAGCAGCAGCTCTTTTTATAATTTCAGTATGAGTAATCTCTAGGTACTATACCCTTTGAAAATGGCAATTATTTACTTTATGAATTAAAAATGAATATATACATTTTACACTGTATATGAATAGGTTGGGTGTGAATCAATTTTAGCATATCTCATTTTAGCTGTACACATAAATTAATCTAATAAACCCACAGGAACTATCTAAGACTTTAGCTATTGAGGGCTCCAACACACACACAAACACACACATACAGAGAGAGAAGGGGGACTCTTTAACATTTTGTGAATAGGTTTTGTGATGTAATTATATTTAATAAGTTTTGAGTATTAAAAAAATATATGGGGGAGTCTAAGTAGAAGAAAGTATTTTGTATGCCATTAACAATTTTGAACAAGTGTTTTGCTTTAATCTTTTTTTATAACCAACAGGAAAAAGAAGCAAGACTTATCCTTGTTTCATAGGCAAGTGGTATATTTTCTTAGCTTTTGACATACCAAAGAGACCCAATTTTTGTGTCCTTATACTGCAGTTACTATTGGCACAACACCTGTGAGTCTGTGTGTTGTTTCTAGAAACCTGTTTAAAGTTTCTTGTACAATTCATTACAGCTGTTTACATCTTCCATTCTACAAAATCATGATAACTTTTTGCAGAATTGCATCATTCATAGTTTGTTTTTCACCTTACCAGACACTGATTTGAAATAGTCAGAACAGCAGAATTGAGCTTCCTTCTCTTAGCGCATGTGGAT
Organism: Thermophis baileyi; assembly: GCA_003457575.1. Taxonomy (NCBI): domain Eukaryota; kingdom Metazoa; phylum Chordata; class Lepidosauria; order Squamata; family Dipsadidae; genus Thermophis; species Thermophis baileyi. The sequence goes on from QLTV01000376.1 coordinate 288,794, forward strand.
GGTGAGACAGACTAAGCTGGCATTATTTGTGATATATGAAGACATGACATTTAATCTTCCATTTATGAATCTTTACTGCCAATTTTCAGTTTGAGCTGTTGAATATCATTCCCCAAGATCAGATTTAGAAAACCAACACTCATGGTCCACATTTACCTCTAACATCAAAGCATTGAATATTGGCAACAAACTCTAAAAAGTTGACAGTACTGTTTACTCCCCCCCCCTGCCCAGTGGAAATGATAGCAGAAGACCAAAGGGAAGTAAACTGTTCCTTTCCCTACTTTAAATACCTAAAATGCCAAAGTGCAAATATAAGGGGCATTTCAGGCTATTTTTAAGGAGTTGGAGAAGGGATAAAGGACAAAAATTTAGAATTTACTTTCTAGCATCTCCTTCTACTCTATGCTTACAGCTCTAAATCTCCTTAGTACTAACTCTTTGTCTGTTAGTTTGTAACCTTCTATTGGAAGGTATAGGGAACCAATTATTGAACCAACTCAAGTAAGCTAACTCATAGAATGCTGGGACCTATGACTTCAGTGGGACTAAAATTTGGAAAAGTTGTGGCTGCTTCAGCACCTCTGCACTACACTTCTTTTTTATGTTTTTTATTTTATTTTTATGTATACATCAACATCAATCCATGAACAGTGTGGCATCTGGGTATCATTCATTTTGATACAAATAACAATACTAATATCAATAATATTTGTTACATTAATTAAGCTTACATACTCCTAGTATTAATACTCCTATTTGTATTAAGATATAAACCTTCATTATTTAATTATTCAATATTTCAATGTATCATTCTAATGCCAATTACAACATTAATAATACTTTCAACCTCTAATCTTTCCATTTAATTCTTTAATTTATTCTATTTAATCAGGCCATCTTTACTAATCCTAGAATAGTATGCATATTGTATTAAAATCTAATTCCCTTACTCCATCCTGACAACAATGACCATATTTAAACATACATATAAAATCCATCTTTCAACCTCTAACCTCTTCCGTCTATTTATTACTTTTATAATATGTATATCTTTATTTCTACTTCTATGCTAACTTTTAATCAGCCCCCCATTATATTAAAGAAGGAAGGAAAACCCCCCCAAGAAATAACATTTCCTTTCTATGCATCATCTTTTGCCCATTTTAATATTTCAATTCTTATTTGTTTTTTGGCATACCTCCCATACACCTCTCTTGGATCTTTGTCTCTATCTACCTCTGCATTTTTACTGTTTAGTCTAAGTATTCCTCCCATCTCTATCCTCTTATGCTGCCAAGCCTCCAGGGTATCTGCCCAAACCCCTATCTCTTTTTCAATGGTATCTTCCCATTCCATTTTTAAACCTCTTAAGATACTTTTCCCCTGATTTGTTTCATTAATCATTATGGTCTTTATTATCTTCTCTTCTTGTTCTGCTTGTTGATTTATCTGTTCTGTCTTTTCCTCCATTCTTTCCATTGTCTCTCCCTCTCGTGGGCATCTTGGTCTTTATTCATTATCCCTTGTAGAATATTTTCTATTTTCCCATCTATGCTTTGCATTAAATTGTTTATCTCCCTAAAGTTCTTTCATAGAGTCCTTAATGCTTTCAACAATATTGCTTTTGCACTTCCACTCATTTCCCCCATATGGAGCATCTTGTCTTATTTTAATAAGGTCCACTTTTACTCAATAGTTCAACAACCATATGTTCAGGCCTAATGTTGCTCCTCAAAGAATACTATAGTCACAGTTCTTTTATATCCCAGGCTTATTCAATCAGACGTTCAGGTAGTCCAGGAAACTCTCAAAATATCTCCTTATGTCCCCTCTATAAGTTTAATAGCATTCAAAAATTGCTTTACTTAGGTATATTCAGTAGTGGGTTCTAAAACCCTTTATTAGCGGTTTGCGCACGCGTGACACTTCTGCGCATGCGCAGAAGCATCCCGGGTGGGTGGGGGGAGCCTTCCGCCACTGCCGCTACCAGTTCTAAGAACCGGTCCAAAGTGGGAGCACCCACCACTGGGTATCTTCCTTGTTCTCACCATTGAACCTCCCATAGTCATAAGGTAGATAAGTACCCTGTTTCCCCCAAAATAAGACACCCCCTGATAATAAGCCCAATCGGGCTTTTGAGTGCATGGCAATAAGGCCAAGCGCTTATTTCAGGGTTCAAAAAAATATAAGACAGGGTCTTATTTTCAGGGAAACACGGTATAGAACAGTAAATATCACCACAGTTCTCCAAATAAATGTTTACTTTTCTAATCAAAATTTTTCCCAGGGTTGTAGAGTATGGTATATTTTCCTTCATCAGTAGATGGTGCTCTCAGCTTAGGTTTCAGTGTTGTGTCAGTTCTAACAGCTATTAAATCCAATTTAAATTCGATTTATAAGAGCAAAGTCAATTATTAAAGTTGATAGATCCAGAATTATGAAATGCCTTTCCAAAATAATGCCTACCCAATTTAGCCATCCAATTTTCTGTGCTTTTAAATTTTTAACTTTTGCTCTCTTAGTTCTTTCTTTCGGGTCTGTAGTTTTTCTCTATGTGATTATTTTCCGCTTTAATAAATAGTTAAGAGTCTCTTTCAGATTTTTCCCCTCTTTTCTTTTTAAGGTTAGATTTTGAGTAAAAAAGGAATCAGTTCCATTCACTGTTCATTTACACCGCTCCTGCACTTTCTTTGTTGTGTCAGGTGTCCCAGCTTCATGGCAGCCATTTTTGGCTGCCTCTTCTCATCGTGAAGGAGAGGGGAGAAAAAAACCCTGAAACAAGTGGGAGAGATTGCGACTCTCCGCGACCCTCTTTTCTTCATCACCCCTCCAGGGTGGCTTTAGCTCCTTTTGGAGCCTTCTAACATGGAGAAGTTGGCATGGGAGCACGGAGACCCGCTCCTCATGTCCAATATCGCTGTGACATCAGCTGGACCTCTGCACTACACTTGTATACTACTCTGCACTACCCATAGGTTGCTTGGATTCCTGCTGGCAAGCTAGGGCTGGTTGAAGGGGGGGGAGGGTAGCCTTTATTAGTTGGTAGCTTTCTTGCTCCCTGCAGGGAGGAACCATTGGAGACATGCCAGTTTGGTGAGAGGGGTGCAGTCCACTACTCTCTTTGTTCTTCTTTCCTCTCCCAGCAAAGTGACAGGCATTTCTTTAAGTCAGCTGAGGAGGCAGATTATTTCTGACACTCCCCGCCAGTTCCCCCCAAGCAAAGTCAACAAGGAAGCCAGCAGGAAGTTGGAAATCATTCCCATTTCCACTGTTGTGCCCAACCATCTGAAGGCAAGGCTCAACAATTGAGCAATGATTGGTTGCTTTGGAACAGAGGACAATATTTATTTCTCTGTTGAGGTAAAGAATATATCTGAAAGATATGTATAGTAAACTTTTGTGTAATAGAGTCTTAGGAATAGCTCAGACTCTGTGAAATCAGACTTCTTAGAGAACATTAGGGACTATATTTCAATTAGGAACTTGTACTTTCCAAGAAATTGTTTTGCAGAAGTATTCTTTGCAACATCTGGTGTCTAATAATATATAATTTATTATTGGTGTTAGATACTGTTTTAAGACAGGTGCTTAATGAGCTGATCTCCGATGTATATTTTGGTTGCTCTTGTGATTATAATTTCAATGCAATAATATATATGTATTAGATGATTAACCTAGTTATTAAATTCTGATTATTAAATTTACGTATTTTATTTATTTCCATATGTTTTTGAACTATAAGCCAACCAGGTGGACTAGGTTTATTTAACATACTGAACCATAACTGAACATACAAGAATATGACAACCCAACTTAGCATACCGCTAGCCATAATAATAAAATACATTAAGTGGTGGCACAAGTACATGAGCCATACTGGTGCAGTAGTTAGAAGGCTAACTCTGCCAACAGCCAAGAGTTCAGTGACCTGACCAGCTCAAGGTTGACTCAGCCTTCCATCCTTCTGAGATCGGTAAAATGAGGACCCAGTTTATTGGGGGAAATATGCTGCCATTTTTAAACTGCTCAAAGAGTGCTGTAAAGCACTATAGAGCAATATATAAGTCTAAGTGCTATTAAGTGAACCCAACCTAGTTACGTTGTTTTGTCAACCCACTAAAGTCCAGATATGGATTTTGTTTTCAGTTTTGAAAAAAGGTATACAGGGCAAATAAAGAAATAGGCATGATGAGGATAAAAATAAATGGTTTATTTCATATTTAAAATAATGGTTTAATTATTAATGTAGTATGTAATTATAATGTAGCATAATTCCTTTGATTATTGCACATATTTTGTACTTCCTCATTTTTTTACATAAAATTTTACAATTTGATGGTAGCATCTGAAGAAGTAATATGTAAACTTGCAATTGTAGAGCCTGAGACTATGCTCCTTCCTTCCTTCCTTCCTTCCTTCCTTCCTTCCTTCCTTCCTTCCTTCCTTCCTTCCTTCCTTCTACCAAATGATGTCATAAGGAATATTTTGTTGCAACTCCTAGGGATCAGGTTTAACGGGGGGGGGAAACAATTATTATCAAAGATAAGAAATGATCTCTTGTGGAGAGATTTTTAGTCAAAATTAGCTGGGAGCTACAAATGCCTGTCTGTGTTAAACTTTGCCAATGCATTTATATTCATCTTTTTGGCTGTCTTCACTTTGTCATCAATTTTCAGTTTCCCAAGTCCTTGAAATCAGTCTGCACATTCTTTGCATAATTACTTCAAAGTTGTTGTGGCTTACTTACTTATTAAACTCAACAATTGTCTCAGAATCTAAAAGCTTGTATGAGTTCTTTTCAGCTGTGAAGAAGAGTAGAATATACTCTTGGCTGTGGTTAAGGAAATAAAACCACATTGATCCAATAGTAACATCGTGAGATAAAACGAATCAGAATGACCAGGATATAGTTAATAAAGAATGGAAACAATAATTCCTTAAGCATTTGTGTAGAGAGGGAAATATAGAATAACAGACAAAAATAGTACAAAACAACACATATCCATAACTTTTTTTTTAGTCTATATTGTCCATTACTTTCAGATATCTAAGATTTACCTGGCCAGACATTACATACAACCAGCCACCAAAGTATTGTTTGGTAAATTATATATCAGACATCTATATAAAAAGTGGCCAAGCAACATGCTTTGGATCTGGACAGTCAATGAGCATTACATTGTGCTTACAACATAAGAATATATATATATATATACTGTCTGCTTTTTAATTTTGTGGTGTAGCTCAACAACTACTTCAGCTAATCAACTTGTTATATGCAAACATTTTTATGCTTGTTAAATTTGTTACTTTTAGCAATCTGACTCAATGCTCCTCTGAACAAGATAGCATAGCTTCCCTCATTTTTAATTCTTTTAATTACATTTCTTCACTCAGATCCTATCAAAAAAGAGTTTCATCCCCTAAATTGGCAAACAACTATATATGTATCAGTATTCTGATGATGCAGTTGCTATGTTTTTGATTCAGCTTGATCTAAGGCAGAGCTTGCAAGGACTAGCAGTTTATTAAAGCCAAGAAAATTGGAATCAGTTATGCCAAAACTAAAGTAGTTGTGTTTATGAATAGGCACATTAATTGTAACTTTAATTGGAAGATAAACAACATCCGCAACTGAACATGTCAATGACTTTAAATATATAGGAGTCACCTTCCAATCATCTACAAGGGAGAAACAATCAAAAGACACAATTACTTGAATGTAAAAGATCTTTAATAGCATAGTACCGGTATGATTTACTAAACAAGATATTAATTTTGTAGTTTCCTTAGAATTTTTCTTTAAATTCCAAGGTACCATTGTTCTGTGGCATATGGCTTCATGTGTACTTTTATTGAAAAAGCTTTAGAAGCCATTCAGATGGACTGAACCAAGGAGGTCCACATTTAATATCACATTACAGAATCCATAGGATAGTTGGGGATAAAAGTGGAAGAAAATATTATTTTGAGTTCATGAGAGAAGAATAGGATATATATATAAATGTAAATAAAATATTATGTTCAGACAATGACTGGATTTCCTAGAGCATGTTGAACCTCAAATTACTCAATCTATTTTAGCTTCGTTTTGTATATATGGCCCAGCCTTTATGTTCAGTTAAAAAAGCTTACTGTAACAAATTATATTTACAAACATCCAATAATATATTTCTAAACATCCAATAATAAAAAACAAAATAAAATAAGTTTAAATCAAAGTTAAAATAAGTGTCTAAATGAATTGTATATGGAATCACTTAGACTCACCCTTTAAGGATCTTAATGTCTATGGAGATTTTCAGTATCCAGGTCAGGGGTGGATTCCACTTACCTTCCCTACCAGTTTGCATCGTGATGGAAGTGCGCGCCCCTGTCACATCGTGCAAAAGACACGGAAATGACCCTCTGCACATGCCGTGGTGACCGGAGGACCTGTTCAGGAGCATGGACCGGCGGTCATTGCCGCTGGTTCTGCGAGCGGCGTTAAATTTCCGCTACTGGTACTAAAGAACCGGTCCGAACCGGCAGCAACCCACCACTGATCCAGGTCATGGTTGTCAGAGCTGAAGAAGCTTCTTCGATGAGAAGCAAAACATCTTCAAAGAAAAACCAAAATGTCCAGTTGCCTCTTTAAGGATCTTAGTTTCCAACTGGTGTTTAATTTTTACTGAAGGGTCATTATTTCAAAAACTAATTGAATAAAATACATCTACTACTCCAAGCACTTGAACTGTACAGAAAACTGATGAAATACTTTTTTACAGGAATCAAAAGCAGATTTTTCCCCCTTATGCAAGCTAATCAAGCTTTTCCAGGACTTTAAATGCGAACAATCACCTGCTTCTGTAGAACAGCCTGTCTTCATGGCTGCTGCAATCATGATTAATCTTTCTAATCCTCATCCAAATGCCCTAATGGAGAAGAAATATTTGGCTCTGATGAAACGGGAAAGACTGCATAGCTTCTATTTATTTAACATGACAGATTGCAATGATGGCAGACAAATCCAGGATCTTCCAGAATTTGAGAAAACTGCATAGCAAATAAGTACTAAAGTGAGACAACAACTGCTACAAGAAAAAATGTCAAATCAAGACAAATTCAAGTGCTGCTTATTATGGTTTTATTACATTTATATCAAACTGTAATAAAAATGACTCTAAGTGTTTTACGATGTGAAAAAAAACAAAAATTAAAAACATTCAGTATGCATCTAATTGAAAATATTAAAATTAAAATAATCAGCGTATTAATTCAATATGAGTATAAATTAATGGATAACTTTGACATTTAACTTTAGGTTTATGGTATCTTCTTTCAGTCAGTTAAGGAAAGGTCATATGAGGATTATATTTTCTACATAATACAATGCAGCTTGTGATGTCCTTCAATGTAGCACTGAATAGCTTGATATGCCCTCCAACCATTAATTTACCAAGATTTCATTAAAAGACAGTTCTTGCATAGATTTTAGGAGCAAGCAATGGAAATAAAAGTCATTCACCTGGAAAGTTAATACCTAATTTTTATTTTACAGTGGAAATAATGTTTTTAATGACAACCTGTAAATGTATTCTTGAAATTCATGTCTTTCTACCTGTTTTCACCACCAGTATAAATATTCCTTCAGTGAGCATATACAGTAACATGAGCCACTTGTTTCCTCATCACTGCCTTGACTTCTTAATTCCATCAATTCTATCAATTAAACTCTCACAAAGTGCTCAGTAGTATGCAAATTACTTTTCTCTTCATGTTATCTTGAAATGTCAGTTTCATTATAAATATTAAATGTATTGATTGTTGTAATTTGTTAGTTTTACATAGGAAGAAGAGAAATAATTGTATTCAACCTGGTAATAAATTTTGAAGCTGTTAGATAACATATATTTATGATATTCTCTAGAATTCTATGAGTAATTGACTGACTTATAATGTTCTGTATTCTCATTTCCTCCCATTTAATCTCTTCTTCTAATAATTTAATATTTCATTCATTCTCTAGGCTTTTGCAAATATGGCAGACTAGACTAATTAATTTATCAATATATTAATTTAATTTATGTAGTCAGATGGTTTACAGTATATATACCATAAATAGTAATTTTGTTTTACAGTTAAACAGGGATTTAATATCAGTTTAACTTTTTTTTATCAAAGCTCTGTACTACATACTGTATGTATAAAAAAATAGGATATTCTGCCCATATTACTACTACAGTAACTATGCATATACAGAGGAATTGTCACTGAAGTATTACATAACTGAGTGTCTTCATGCAGGGGTGGGTTCTAACTTACCTCGCCGCCGGTTCACTTCCTCCCACGCCGCTTGGCTGCGTGCGCTTTGCACGTGCGGCCGCAAATGTGCAGTGCCAAAAACTCAGCTTCTGCGCATGCGCATGCGCAGAAGCAAAACAAGCAAAAAATAGCAAAAAAAAAGAGAGCAAAAAACAAAATGGTGGTGCATGCGCAGTGCCGGAAACTTGGTTTCTGCGCATGCGCAGAAGCAAAAATCCCCCCCCCAAAAAAAATCCAAAAAAAAGATGGCGGCGTCCACAGACCGGCACCGATAGAACCGGATCCGTGACGTCACCACCGGTTTACTACTGGTTCTATAGAACCGGTGCGAACCGGGAGGAACCCACCTCTGTCTTCATGTCATGAGAATATACTGGTGAATATTTATTTGATTCTCCTCTCTACATAATCTGCACTTAATTGAGGCATTGCTCTGAATGCATGACATGTAATCATGACACCATGATCAGAATAGCAGTGCAAATAAATAGAAATAAAAAGGCGATGGAATATCTACTTGGGGTAGTTTGGAGTAAATTTAAGCCTTTCACACTTTTGACTTGATCATCTGAAAATGGAAGACCACATCACAAAGGCAAACATAAATATTCCTTTTTACATATGTATGTGTGTGTGTGTGTGTGTGTGTGTGTGTCTAAATCTGTGTGTCTGTATTTCTGTGTAGGTTTAATTCCTACATTCGTTTTTATGCTTTAGAAATAAATCACTCACACTCACACTCACACTCACACACACACACACACACACACACACACTCACACACACACTGTACACACATACATACTTGTCTTATCTAATTCTCAGTTCTTTGCTTTAGATAAATGCTATGACCTATGACCTATTTGAAGTTTAAATATTTTAATCTCTGCTGAGGAAATCAGTGGAAGGTCAAACTCTTAATAATTGTTATTTGTATTTCTTTTTTAAAAAGCATAGGAGAAATTTGTAAAGCAATCTAAGCTTTAATTGAATACCCATAAAATAAATCTTAATGGGTATTCTGTATATTTAAAAAAATGTATGCTGTATGTAAAAAACCCCTCATCATTCTTAAGTAAGTATTGTGCTATGACTATCAATAACATAATTTTACAAATACAGTGTATGCCCTTACATAAAAGCAAGTTACGTCATAGTAATTTTCCAGTCATACTTGATGTAGAAAGAACCACAAAATGCCTTATCCAAATTGATCATATCACAGTTCCAATAGAAACACCCTGAAAAATACAAGCATTTATGTAGCTGCTTTTAACCACTTTACCTTGTTACTCAAGCAAAGTACCTGTGTATTTGTGTGTGTGTATGTACTTGAAATAAGAAGAAAGATAATTGGCCTTTTCTTCTCTCTCACAGCTTACTCAAACACTCTTCAAGGGTTTTGTGTGTGTGCGCGCGCCTGTAAGCTAGTGTTGATTCCTGGCAACTGCCTGTAAAAGTCTGTGCAGTTTTCTTGGCAAAGCTTTTTGGAAGTAGTTTGCTACTGCCTACCTCTAGGGCTTAAAGAAAGAAACAGGCCCAAGGCAGTTTCTAGCCTGATGCCTTAACCACTATACCAAACTGGGTATTTTCAAGTACTGTCTGTTTGGGTACTGTCTGTTCTATTCAGAGTATAAATTTTGTATAGTTCTTGAAACACAATATCAAACAATATCACCAACCAAGTTCTTCACTCTCAATGTTTTCATTATCTTGTTTAGTACTAAAAATAGTAATGTACTATTAGTGATATCAGAGAAATCCAACAGGTTTTTTTTATTACTGGTAATTAAAATTTTAACCTCCAAATATTGTGATTTTATCAAAATAGACCACAGCAAACATGGCACCAAAGAATTAAATCCTCAACTCTTCTGACCTAGAACAGTTCAGAAAACAACTATGTAGACAGAAAAGCTATTTAAAAATTACTATACTTTCAGAAAGTTGTGTTCATACAAGGACTACATAAAGATGTGGTAGAGTAGAAGAAAAATATATTAAAACAAGGTGTTTACTACCTTAGCCCTAATATGTAACATAAATAAAAAATACTTTAACAGAGGATGAGTACATGTAAAACTTTTGATCTTTTTTTTTTAAAAAAAAATATGAGTTTTCTAGGCATTATGGGAAAAAAAATAAGCATATCAGTGCAATAATATGCCAAAATCCATGTTAGTCTGAACTTTTTGATGCAGCTTACTACTCAAACAGTGTGCAGAAAAGTACATACATGAAAGAAAATTGAATACAATATATGTAAAATAAAGAAATTAAAAACAAAGCTATATTTTGGGTAGCACAGATAACTGCATATGATAGTTAATGTGTGCATAGTGTGAGCTATAATAATGTATACAGAATTCTACATCTGCATTTTCTGTAATGATCTTAATGATAGAAAAAACACTGATGTAGAAATGCAGTGAGTAGAACTGAAGAGTAAAAATTAGAAACCAAAAATGTTTGAATGATTTTTCTGTCCCCATGTTTTCTAATTCACTGTAGAAATAGTTTCATTGCTTTGCAGTCTTTTTCATTGTCTTTTTTGTGTAAATAACTTTTTTTTCAGTGAATGGAATATTAAAAAGCAAAGCTTCAAATCTTGCTACCACTTTGGATATTTACATCACAAAGAGAAAATAATTGGATTAATGTGACAAGCAGATATCACATTTCTCAGTCAAGAATCCTTGCTTCATTTATGATAGAGCCATTTGTTGCTATTGGGAACAGTTTAACAGATCATTTTAACACCTACAGCAGTAGATATCCCAAGGACTCTGTAAATTTGATATGTACGTGTTCTTAGCCTTGGCCAGTGCTTCTCAATTATTTTCTGTTACACCCCCCCCTAGGAAGAAAGTAAACATTTCGCGCCCCCCAACTCTCCGCCGCAACTGTTCTTCCTTTCCTTTCCTTTCCTTTCCTTTCCTTTCCTTTCCTTTCCTTTCCTTTCCTTTCCTTTCCTTTCCTTTCCTTTCCTTTCCTTTCCTTTCCTTTCCTTTCCTTTCCTTTCCTTTCTCCTTTCCTCCTTCCATTCTTTCCTTCTTTCTGTCTTTCTTTCTTTCTTTCTTTCTTTCTTTCTTTCTTTCTTTCTTTCTTTCTTTCTTTCTCTTTTTCTCTTCTCGGTGGCGGCCAGGGCGTTAGTGTGGGAGCGGCGAGGAGTTCAACGCAGTTAGTGCGGGAGCGGCGAGGAGTTCAACGCAAGCGGCGGTTTGTCTTCATGTGTGGAGGGCAGCTCGGCTCTGTTTGGCTTGGGCTGCTCTTGCGCTGGGGCCAGAGGGGGCTTGTGGGCTGGACCCTGCCGGCCCGCCAGCTTTTTGCTCACTGGGGAGGAGAATAATTCAAGAGAATTTCAGTTTCAGAAATATGGCTTCAAGTTATTTGCAAATGAGACAAGGGAGACATTATAAATGAAGAAGAATTTGAAAATGCATCCTTCTCCTTTTTCACACAGTGAGGACATTCATACATGGATAATAGCTTACTAACATTCTTTTCTTTTCACCAACAGTTGTTGTCCAGGGGTGGGTTCTAACTTAACTCTCTGCCTGTTCGCTTCCTCCCGCGCCACATGGCCGCGCCTCGTGGGCACAGTGCCAAAAAATCAGAAAAAATTAAAAAAAAAAAGTCAAAAACAAGATAGCGACACATGTGCCGGAAACTCAGCTTCTGTGCATGCGCAGAAGAAAAAAAAATTAAAAAAAATTCCCCCCCCCCCACCTTCCCACGGACCGGCACCGACCGAACCGGATCCGTGACATCACTGACATCACCAGCGGGTCACTACCAGTTCAGACGATCTGGTCCGAACTGGGACGAACCCACCTCTGTTGTTGTCAGAATATATTCCAGTGGTAGCAAAATATTATATTCCTCAAAAATCATTTAAGACTTTAAAGTGACAAGATAAATAGGAACTATATTATATCTTGCAGGATTTTCTTATCCAAATTAAATTCCATTAATAGAAGCAAACAAAATCACTCAGGTTTGTGAGACAGAGAGAAATTGGGATGTATATCATCTTTGTTCTTGCTGCCGAGTCATAAACCAAGTCTGTTTGGCATACACAATACTTCTGTACTTACAGGCACCTTGTCAATCTCCAAGATAAACTCTTATACAACATCTGCCACCTTCAACAGCCAGCCAAGAGAGAATTAGATGAAAATCAATGACAGAGTAGACATTTTACTGTCCTTGTTGTCCCCTGCTCTCCCCTCTCACTTTGTTTTCTGCTCAATAAAGCCCTGTGTTTTACAAAATAATATTCCAAATCTTTTAATTTGGAATTAATGCTTTAAAGTTAATTGTTAGGAAAATCCCTCTGTCTTTCTGTGTTTCTCTCTCTCTCACACACACACACTCTCCCTCTCCCTCCCACTCTCTCTCTCTCTCTCTCTCTCACACACACACACACACACACACACACACACACACACACACACACACACACACCAGAGGTGGGCTCCTCCCAGTTCAGATCGGTTTGCTCGAAGTGGTAGCGACCTGCTGGTGACGTCACGATGACATCACGGAGCTGGTTTGGTCGGTGCCGGTCCGTGGACGTCACCATCTTTTTTTGAATTTTTTTGGATTTTTTTTTTTACCAGGTTTTTTTTCTTCTGCGCATGCGCAGAAGCTGAGTTTCAGGCACTGCGTATGCGTCGCCATCTTGTTTTTGGCTTTTTTTGGGGGGGGGATTTTTTGTTTTGCACTGCGCATGCATGCGGCGCGGGAGGAAGCGAACTGGCAGCGAGGTAAGTTAGAACCCACCCCTCACACACACACACACACACACACACACACACACACACACACACACACACACACAAATACAGAGTATACATGCATACATACACACATATATTGTATTCACTGCCATATCATAAACAATACATATAAATATAAAGATGCAAATGTAACAAACCAAATACAGGCAGTTCTTGCTTAACAACCAGAATTGGAACAAGTGACTAACAGGGCATGTGTTAAGCAAGCACTACCTGTTTATGTTTTCATTTAAGGATTCTGAGTTCTGAGAGATGCATCAGTATCTTTGTAGGAATAATAATTAACCCAGGGTGAGTTAGCTAAAATCTTATTCAAATGATAGCAATAGCAATAGCACTTAGACTTATATACCGCTTCATAGTGCTTTACAGCCCTCTCTAAGCGGTTCACAGAGTCAGCATATTGCCCCCAACAATCTGGGTCCTCATTTTACCCACCTCAGAAGGATGGAAGGCTGAGCCAACCTTGAGCCGGTGAGATTTGAACCGCCGAACTGCAGCTAGCAGTCAGCTGAAGTAGCCTGCAGTGCTGCACTCTAACCACTGCGCCACCTCGGCTCTAATTATCCATTAGTACACCAGATAACTTCTCCAAATGACCAGAAGAAGTGGTCAGGGACAGAACACACATTAAATTTGATACTATGATTACTACCTATACATTTAATGTCTCTCTGCCATAACAATTCAGTACCAAGGTAGAAAGACTCTATAGGACTCAAGTTTCAATGAGATTTTAAATTATTAATCTTGCACCAGGTGATCCTATTGTTTTGAGTGAAAGGTACAATTACTGGACAAAACATTTCAGAAATACTTCTTCAGCTCAATTTCCTTTATATAACTGTAGTTGCTGCCATTACTTTTCACCTCTGAGTCAAATCTGTTCTACTGCCAAGAAACATAAGAAGAGAAGAGCAAAATAAATCCATCATAAATTGAACTGGACACAACCCCCTGCTTAATGCAGGAATCTAGAATTACATCATTCTGATAGACAGCTCTCCAGCATCTATTTATATTCTTCCAAAGTTTACCACCTTCTAAGTCAGTCTGCTTCTTTGATGAATAACTATTAGTATTAGGAAATTCTCCTGTTAAAATCTGTCTTCTGGAGCAACTCTGTCTTGGAACAGCTCTAAACAATTCTGCCCTATGACAGCTCTTTAGATACTTCAGCAGAATATGCCATATTGTTTCCTAAATATTAAAAATATAAGACTGTTTGGTATAATGTTTTCCTTCCAGCCCTTTATTATCTTGATTGTACGCTTTGGTGATGTACCAGTTATCAATGCAGCTTCATGTCTCCTTCATTAAAAATCCATTCCCAATTGCAAGAGAAGAGGCTGACAGTGATGCCAAAATAAAGATACCATACCACAAAAAAGCCTACTTTATTTGTTATCATCTTTAGAGCACTAGTCTGCCTATATCTATCAAAGAACTTTTACCCAAAAAGGACTCAGAAAACAGTTAATGGTTTATATACAGTTTCAGTTCTTCTTGCTGGTCCTCTGGGTGGTACATTAGTCATAGCTGGTTGTTTTCTTCCAGTAAAGTAGACATTTTCCTCTGAAAAATATTCTTCACAAAAGAATTATCCAGCACATGTGCAGCGAATATGTTTTCTGTCATTACTATATAGAACTCTCTAGAGCTTAATGATCGGCAGCTACTTAAATCTGAGGCAGAAAAAAAATGCTTTAGAGGACACATTTATCCCTATAGTTTTTCTGAGCTGAGGCAGTAGTTCCACATTTCAATGGAAGATAAGGAATTGTGAAGTAAAGAGAAACAACAACGTCTTGTACTCTCTCATCACTTTTTAAAGAATTTTTGTACATTATTGTAACCTAATATAAAGCCATTTTTAAGGGTATGGTCCATATGCAATCAGAAGATTGTGATATTCCAGTTCACAGTGTTCTATTCTGGTGGATAGTTTCTCTTAGAGTTCTTCTAAGATAGATCTTTTCATAGCATATTTTAAAAATAAAGATCTCAGAGATAGTAATTGAAACTTCCTACATGAAAAACATACCACTAATTCATAACTCCTTTTTAATATATATTTGTTCTGAAACCATACAATGGACAATTCCAACTACTGTGTAGTTATAGATTAGTACTCCACAGAGTTCTGAAAGCTGCATGAGCTAAGAATTAAATTTTTGGGATTAGAGTTGGATTTTAAAAAATGTAATTAGTACCTTAAGTTCCCTACATTGTTTAGAATATAGATCTTTTGCCCAAAATAGCTGTGTAATACCAATGGTTGGTGGATTTTTGAATGCTTTTACCCAATGGGTATCTTTCAGTGTAGATGAAGCCAACTGTGAAAATCTCAAATATATTTAATGTAACTGTGCCTTCAGAAATTTCTTCCACTATAGTGAACACACTCTAAAAAGCACAATAAATGAGTGTCATTGACGCTATCTGATGTTGGGTTCTGAAGAAAATTTGCATTAAAGAGAACAAAAGGCCCTCTGTGACACAGAAGAAAGGATACAATAAGCCTAAAGGGAAATCAATCCTAATAAAATTGAAAATATTGATAATTTTGTTCTCTCTCTCTCTCTCTCTCTCTCTCTCTCTCTCTCTCTCTCTCTCTCTCCCCCTCCTTCCCTCCCTCTCTCCCCTCCCCCCTCTCTCTCTCCCTCTCGCTCTCCCTCTCCCTCTCCCTCTCCCTCTCCCTCTCCCTCCCTCTCATAGAAGGCAATATGATTGTCAGCCTACATAATACATATATTTAAAATACAAACTTATTTAATTTTATTAGGAAAAAAAATCAATTGAAAGATAATGTACTATCTATAAAGAATACATATTCATATTTACATTAACCAGTATTATCTATGGTTTTTAGTTCATCTATGGTTTAGTATCATCAATGGTTTTTATCTCAGTTTTAGTAGTTCACAATATATCACCAGTAGGTATTAAATAAGAATAAAACAGTTAAGGTAGGTACAATAAACATCAATGGATTCAAAAGTGCATATAATAATGTAAAATAACAGAGTCATCATCATCTTCCTAGCATTATTCCTGCAGATGCAGGGTCTGCTTTTCAGATCAACATATGCCATCTTGCACAATCAAACTTAGCATCTGGGTTATGTCTGCATTTTGACCAATATGACTGCAGATCATTGGTTGCGACAAAAAACTAACCAACTGCCTTGTCACCTGCACCTGACATCAGTTTTGTCTATGTTCAGCTTCATCGTCCTAGCAGGTGGGCAGTAACCAATAGTACCACTAAGCGAAGCATATCTCACTACCAATGTAAAATAACTGAATAATTGTGTATATATCTTCACCTAATATTCATATTGTTTTCCTTCATAGCTTTCTCAAATTTGCATATTTTTGTGCTTTTTCATTTTTACTATGTATATGAGCGAATTATATATTTTCCTAATTGAGGTATATATATTAAAATATAGGTTTTAAGCTATATAATGTTTTTTTTTAAAATCCATATTTTTAATGTACTAGATGAAATGGACTTACAAATGGACTTACAAATTTTCTGTGATGAAAAAGAGTTTCATTATGCAAATCTTTCCATTTGACTTGAAAATATATCTATATTATAATTCCCAATCATGTTTTTCAATCCCTTTGAGGACTGATGCTGAGTTTAACAGGTGTTGGCATGATTCAGCATGATTTTTCACTTTTAATGTTCTTTTTACCTGTATGTATATTTTTGCTGATCAATTACTTTGAACTCCAAACCTATTGAGGCATGACTTCCATTTATGAAATATTCTGCTCAGTATTGTATTCTGTTGGCCCATAATGCTTTCCCCTTTAGCATGAAAATTATTCTCTGAATATTCTCATTATGCTACTGAACCTGAACTCAATAAGCCATCTTAAAAAAGTGTTTTCTATTTTTCTCCTGGAAAAGTTAAGACAATACACACTGAGTACATCTCAGTAGGTAGCATTGTATTAGCAAATATTAAAGCTGATTTAATTAATTCTTGAGAGGGGTTCTGGAAAAAAAACCGTTTCCACAATACATATTTGAAAATTAAATGATTGCAAGCATATAGTCCTAAAAACTGGTCCCATATTATATTGTCATAGGCTTATTGTCTTTTATTGGAAAAGATCTTGAACAACAAAGAGCAAATTCAATTTCCAGAAGCTGAATGACAGAATCAGCCTGAGGCAGACATAATATTACAAATCCACCTAGAATTATATAATTAATAAAGGTTAACAATCAATAAAACCTGACCAATAGCTGACTAATCAACAGAGATGATGATTAATCAACAGACGGAATAACACAATGGCCTGCTGGGGTAGAATATACTCTATTATTTCTCTGTTCCAAACTTATAAAACAGAAGCTAAACAGAGAGATGCTGTTAACGACTGAAATCTTTGAAAAACTGCAATAGGAGATAAATGTTAAAATATCCAAAAGGTTACATACAGTCTTTATAAATAAACTAATCATTAATAAGGGATCAGCAGTACAAGGACGGCATTGAAATGGCTTAACAACTGCATATTAACTTTTCAGTCTGTTCAGTCAAATTGAATTTATCGTTTCTATCATTTCAAGTGGTTTGGATTCAGTGAGAATGACACTGCTTACAATAGAAGAATGAAAGAAGTATGGAAGGAAAGTATAACTAAAATACATTTTGCATTCATATACCATGCAATAAAGTATTAATATATTTGCATATATACTCTTATTCATATCGTTTACTCCCGTTCTTAGCAAATGATTGTACAATATTAATGCTATAGAAAAATATTTTTCTTCATGGCGACTCTGATCCCAGATTAACTGTTTACAAGAAACATGGATAGTAGGCTTAAAAGTTTTAATCGTTCACAGAGATATAGTAACATAAGTAAACAGGCATGTGGATTTTCTACATCATTTTTACTCATGCACTTTCATCAAATTTGAGAACATTATTATATAATTTGTTAAGATACCTTTAAACATCCTAAATGATCTAGAAATTATGAAGCGGCTTACCTAACCATAAAATATAAACATTACATTAAAGTAAAATAAGTGCTCATAATTGGATAAAGTCTTAGTACGAAAAGAAGAACAGTATTTTTTTTCCTGTGTGTCACTAAAGGCAAAAGGCAATTAAGTGTTAGATGCAGGAAGATCATGGCAAGCTGAATATTATAAGCAATTTTATAAGAAACTCTCAGAAATTATGAGGTAGAAGAAACGATTGATTGTGTTTTGCAATTTCTACAACAGCTGTGTTATTTTTCCCTACATTTCTTAGAATTGAGATTGAAATCCCTAAGTATCAGAATCATGGGACTGGCATTCCTACCTTTGCTTGTTAAGCCAGGGAGACATCTCTTTGTGTGTGTGTGTGTGTGTGTGTGTGTGTGTGTGTGTGTGTGTTTCAATTCCTTCAAGCTTGAAAGTCCAACATCAAGTTCTGAATGTCCAAATACAATACATAATTCACTGCAAACAAAATAATGTTCTTAGTTGGATAAGTGAAAGCAATAATCCTGGAGCTTCAAACACATTCATTTAATATTCCTTTATATTAGCAAAAAACATAATGCAAAAGAATGTGTATTTGAGATAAACATACTGCGCACTTATTTCCTACTTTTAAATCCTCCAACCTATATAAGGTAAAACGCTGTAATACTCTTATCTTAGTTCCAATAAAAATACCTGCAAAGTCTGAATTGAGAATATGTGAATAGTATTGAGGTTGACAATGGTTTAAATGAAAAAGATGACATAGCTTTCAACAATGGGCAATTTCAACAATGGGCAATTGAAAACAACTGCTCTACATTCTACGTTCTACATTCAGGCTTTTTGAGAAAATTAAGGCTTTTTGAAATGCTAAATGAATTTCTATTGAAAGGAATTTGAAAGGAAATTCACTAAAGTACATGTAGAGGAAAGTCTTAACAGAATCTTCTATAGTTAATGCCAATAATAACCAATATCATATGTATAAAATCCTAAACTGGATCAAATATTCCAAGGATATTTTTGAGACTTAACAACTGACAAATTAAATTAAATAGCATTCTTTAAGTCAGGTACAGAATATATTTATTGATTTGCACCTGAGGCTGATCTTATATGTCAGTCATAAGGGCCTGGATGATTTCACTAAAAAAAGAAAAGAAAAGATGATAATCAGGCAGTGGAGCAGTACCAGCAGCCACCATTTTTGTGTTTTGGTGTTTCCATCTAATTTTGGAGATGATGTTGTTGAGGAGAGCAATCCATTGAGGGAATAAAGAAATCAAGGGGGTGAAATTAACTGCTTTCATTAGAGATAATGGACTAGACAGCTATATAAGAGACTGGAAACCATTTGTGGACTTTCTATGTGCTAAATATAAGGTGGGTTTGTTCCTTCTGTAATATTTAGAAGTTACCTTAAATGAAGGAAATAACTCTGCCAAAGATATATAGAAAGGGTAATAAAAGACATACATAAGTGGATTTCATCCTATGGTCTGTCAACTACAAGTGGTTCTTGAGCATACCAAGAAGAGTATAGCACCCATGAGCACTGTGTTGCACATTTTTTTGACAGTAATGAAAAGTTTCATGTAAAGGAAAAATATTAGGAACTGGCAGCATAGTTAGGAACTCCAATAAGATTAGCAGCGCAATACTATATTTGCATTCTCAGTCATTAGTCTCACTGATTTCTACAAAAGACAATTTACTCCTAATAAATTAATATAATATTGCAGCCCTAAAATGTTAATATTTTCCAGTAATGGTTCAATTTGAAATTATTTTTTTTAATGGTTTTATGTGTCTTAAATCATATTTCTCAACTTCAATAAACATAGATGTGTGGACTTCAACTGCAGAATTCCCTACCAGCATGCACATTGATGTGAGAGTTGAAGTCCACGCATCTTAAACTAGCTGAGGTTGAGAATCATTATCTTAAATTATGCATTTATCACTTTTTTACATTATTTCCACAAATAAGAATTATGTATATTAAGACCGCCTTGTCCATATTACTATGTTAAACACACTTTTTTTTCCTCCTGAAACCCCTGAAGAAAGGGAGCAACTGTAGTATTGGAGTGAGCAACTATCAAAGTTAGTGCCAATTTATGAAAGGGAAAGTGCTTCATAATTCTAAATTAGACTATAGTTCTATGAACCCCTATGAGCATAGTATAGTTAAGGATACTTTTCTGACATCCAGAAGAGCACTAGAAGAAAGCAAAGCAATAAAAGAACCCTCCAGCTATTTTCTATTGAATTTAATTTAATTTGCAATTTAATAATTTTTAGAGTATTGTTGTACAAATATGGTAGCTTTAATAAAATATGTATTATGTTCTCTCATAGAAGAACATCCATGGGAGGAAGAAGGTTCATTCATGAATGGCTCTATATGCTTATCTGACATATTTATTTAGCGTTGGAACTAGAAGTTGTCTGCTTTTGCCCTAAATTCAGAAAAGGTAGGAATTTTAGGAATTTTAATTTATCCCAGAAGCTTTTTGAGAAAAAGGATAGATTAACTCAGCAAATCCATTTGCAATCCATCAAAAATATGAATCCAGTTCATATTTTTATAGGTAGTTGTGATACACAATACAAAGTTGAGCAAAGTCCTCCTATGCACAACTGCCACATGCTTCTTGAGCAGAAGTCATTAGTGAAGAAGAACCTCCAGATTACACATTGCATTCATCTGGGACAGTGCAACTCTACCCAGAAGATGGTAAGCTCCCACCTACAGCCACTCCATCTTATCAAGGTTCAGTTGAAACCTGTTGTTCCCATCATGACCCCCACAGCCTACAGGCAGTGTGAAAGGGTATCAACAGTATAATTTACTTCACCCAGAACAGAGATATAAACCTGGGTATCATCAGTATACAGTATATACAGTATACTGATCTCATCCAGAGGCTTCATGTAGATATTAAAAAAGAGCAGAGAGAACACCAAACCCCGAGGCATCACACAGAGCAGTGGCCAAGAGCTGGATCTCATACCCAGATGCCAACTGGGATCAGTTCCAGAAGAAGGAAATGAACCAGCATCAAATTGGGATCCCACCGCCAGCTCCCAAAGCTGACCCAAAAGGATACCATAGTCAATGGTATCAAAAGCCACCAAAAGCTCAAGAAGATCCAGGATAGATTTACTACTCCTATCCTGCTACTGCCAGATAATCTAAAAGTGTGACCAATGGCATTTCCAACTCATATCTGATTTGAAATCTGACTGGAAGGGGTTGTCAGATGCAAATAACTAGAAGCATTCATTGGGTTCAAAGCACAGAAGAGTTTATTATTGCTATCTCTAATAAAAGAATGTAGGCAACTTACAGTCAAAGCTAAATTGGTGCTAGATAAAGATTAATGGAATTCATGGAGGGTTAGACTCAGATCTGGCAAAGCAATGACTTCAAACTGATTTAATTTAATTTAATTTAATTAATTGTATTTCTATTCCGCCCAACTCCCGAAGGACTCTGGGCGGCTTACAACAGGGTATAGAAAATACATTTAAAAACATCATAAAATATAAGAAAACCAGTTAACAGTCACATACATACATATCACTCAAGGCCAGACCTCGCAAATTGCGAGAACAAAAACCAAAAGCTTGAAGGAAAAGCCAGGTCTTCAATGCTTTCCGGAAGGCCAATAGGGTGGGGGAAGTCCGGATCTCAGGGGGTAGCTGGGTCCAGAGAGTCGGGGCAGCCACAGAGAAGGCCCTTCCCCGCGGGCCCGCCAGCCGACACTGCTTAGCTGACGGGACCTGGAGGAGACCAACTCTGTGGGATCTTACCAGTCGCTGGGAACTATGAGGTAGAAGGCGGTCTCGAAGATAACCTGGCCCTGAGCCATGTAGAGCTTTAAAGGTAATGACCAACACCTTGAATTGAGCCTGGAGACCAATAGGGAGCCAGTGCAGCTCGCAGAGGATTGGTGTAATGTGGGTGTACCTAGGTGCACCCACAACCAATGATGACATGTTTAACCCCACCTTCCAGCTCAGTTTGCTTTTCTCCTACAGGCGTCTAGATAATCTGTGTCATACAGAGTCCTCAGGAGCAATAGCATAACCACTTTCTCAACCACTTTCTTGAAAAAGGGGAGGTGGGAGACTGGGTGAATATTATCCCACCATGGTAGGGTCTAGTTCTTGTCAAAAAGACACACTAGCACCTCTTTAAATGGTGCCAGGAACATGCCCTGTCTCAAGGATGAATTAACCATCACTAGGACCACCACATGTCTCCTCTGAAATGACATGAATCTAAATCACAGGGGTGGGGGTTATGCTTACAGTATCCAGGACTCTAGCCATTTTCTTCAATTTAACTGTTCCCAGATAACTGGGTAAGACTGTGCTCCAATGGACCTGCACCTTCCTTAGTAGCCAACTCAGAAAGGATCCAAATTATTTTTATCCATCTTATCTAAATTCCTTACCATACTCTGAAAATGAGCCTTAGAGCCCTCTTTACCTAAAAGGTATCAGATAACCCTAAATAGCACTCTGCAGATGCAATAAGAGTAGAGAAATATTGATGTTTTGCTGCTCTTACCACCATGAGGTAGGCTTTACAGCAACTCTAACTTGTGATCAGTTGGATTCATACCTTGTCTTCCTCCAGCAATATTCTAAACATCTCTTGATTTATATGAAAGTTTCCAAACCTATAGAGATTTAGAAATGAATATCTTTTTCTTAGAATTGATGGTAGTGCCTAGCAGCAAAAGATACTCAAATAATCTTCTGTCTGACATTCAAGATTAAAAGAGAACCGATGATTTTTCCCCCCCACAAAAATTATGAGTTACATAAAGGCCCTCCTAGCTATAACAGACATCATCTCTTTGAGCAGGATTTGCGAGTCATGGAGGATCCCCAAGTTATGAACAGATCTGTCTGGGATAGTGCAACCCCATCCAGAGTTAATGATGATAAACAATTGGATCCTCAGATCCCTTGCAACCACAGCGTCTCCATATTGCCTGGGCTCATCTGAAGCCTGTTGTACCCCATCCAGATTCCCATAGGCTTCAGGCATTGAGAAAGGGTGTCCACAGCATCACTTGGATCACCAGAGATGGAGAAATAAAGCTGTGTTTCATCAGCATACTGATGGTATCTCATCCCATAGTGTCAGATGATCTCACCCAGTAGTTTCTTGTAGATGTTAAAAAGGAACAGACAAAGTATTAAGCCTCTAACTACCCACAAAGAAGTGGCTGTGAGCTGGACCTCTCTTTCCCTATAAACAGTGCTTGATACTGGCCTTGGAGAAAATAGCTGAACCAGTGCAATAATGTGCCATTCAGCCTCAAACCTCATAGCCGGCACAAAAGGATACATGAGGATATGTTGAAGTGTTTTATTTTCAAAAGACTAGAAGTCTAAATGTTTTTTAAACAGTCATTTGTAGCTTTTATTGCTTAGTCACAGAACTGGAATACTAAGACCTCAGTGTTTGTATTAGTGATTAGCTGGACAATTGGGGATAAAAGAAATAGTTGCTACTAATAAGTTGTCCTTGACTAACAACACGTGCTTTCTGCACAGTTTATACTAGTTTTTTTTTTGTTTTGGAGAATAATTTCTTACTTTCTACTTATAAAATCACTCAAAAATTTATCATGCACTTTCTTTGTCTTCTTTTGGACCCCAGAGAGATTGTTGTCTTTAAGAGTTTTACTTTGAGAGTTTTGGGTTTTCTGCTTAAAATCCATGAAAGTGAACAAGACACCATAATTCACAGCAAACTAACTAAAGTTAGTGGTCTTTGAAACATTTTTTAACATACAGTATGAATGCAAATATTTTTGTGTCAGACAAAATGCTTTGGTCTGGGACTCCTAGTTTTATTCCTGTGATGACTCCCCTGGACAATTCCACAGATATCTCTCTAGATGTCAGCTTGGGGGTGGATGAACTGGTTCTTGGCATGTCAGGAGCTGAGTTAATTGATGGCTCCGAGCAGCCATCTGGAATGGATTTGGCTGAGGCTCCAGATGGGAAGTTGTAGATGGTCAGTGAGGAGGAGGAGGAATTGCCTTCTGCACCTGATCGAAGAACACGTAGGGCAGAGAAAAGGCGGGAGCAGAGAAGGTCAGCCAGACTACTCGAGAGGAAAAAGCCTCACCCTTCTTGATGAGCTGCACTGGAAACTGGCTATTTAACAAAGCAGACAGGGAACAAAGCATTGCTGGGAACAATGTATTTGTTTCCTAGCTGTGTTTTGTGGTTGTTGTGATTCCTGCCTCACTTTGGATTGACACCATGCCTTGACTTGAATTGTGCCTCTGGATTTTTCTTGACTTGTGAACTTTCTTGTGTTGTAGATTTAAGTTTGCCTAGTGGATTTATTTTGTTTGAGAAACTTTCAAGTGCTTTGTAGACTCTTTGGCCATTGCTCTGTGGACTAACATTGGTCTGCTCATGGCTGGACTTAATTTGGACAGTTCTGTGTTTTTTGGTGAAAGGAATTGCTGGGGAATATTAATAAACTCACTAAACCATAGTTACGTGTGTGTGTGAGTGAGCAGGGCAGCACAATTCCTTTGTTTTAGGTTGGCACAGTAT
Source organism: Thermophis baileyi (assembly GCA_003457575.1). NCBI lineage: Eukaryota > Metazoa > Chordata > Lepidosauria > Squamata > Dipsadidae > Thermophis > Thermophis baileyi. The sequence continues at coordinate 313,511 of QLTV01000376.1, forward strand.
CCCACACCGCTGTCTATATTACCTTCCACTTTAATATAGATGGCAATCACCTGTGTGGAAGGCCGAAACAAAGATGACAAGATACAATAAATATGAACATGAAAAATGCCCAGTTGGACACGGATGCTGCATTTGATTGTGCAAGATGGTGCAAATCTTGAAAAGTGAATGCTGCACCTGCAGGGAAAAGGTTAGGATGATGATGATGATGATGATGATGATGATGATGATGATGATGATGATGATGATGATGTTTTAGGTTGGCACAATTAATTTTCCATCTTTGCCTAGCTTTAGTCAACTGTGCTACAATATTTCCATCTGATACATGACTTCCTTCATGGAGTTTTGAAAACAAAGGATTCCGAGATAGAATTACAGTATACTTTGGTTGAAAACCAAGTTCCTGACATCTCTGTTGGTACTGATCCAAAGCCTCATGAGAGAAACAACAAAAATCAAGTATCCCAAATCTTTATATTGGGACAACTTTACAGTATTTCCTTTAGGTTATCACTTCAGGTTTTTCCAGGCATTGAAATTGAAATTGAATTGAAAGTATCCTAGGCTGCTCCATTTCGGTTTCAGTTCATTTCAGTTCTCATTTCACTTTCACGCACCCTATAGAGGTATATGTCCTCCTGCCTCCTATGTATTCTATGTAATCCAGAAACTAGAGAGTTATCACAGAGCCTTTGTGATGCACAGTTTTAGTCACTGAGGGAGCTTTACTAGTGAAGTTAGTGCTAGTTTATTAGTGTTATCTCATAGTCAACAGAGGTAACCTGAGTTATTATATCTCTGTTCAGTATATTTCTATAGGGAAACAGGAAGATGACCTTGGAGAAGGAATCTAGAGATCTTTATGAAAATACCAGGTGCACAAGAAACATGAATTATTTCCAGAAAGGTGAAAAAATGTTACAAAGAGACTCAAACTAGCTACAACCCCCCACCCCAGCTCCCTGGAGTATAGGAAGGAAGGGAAGATACTGAGAGACTAGGCAAGATTCTGTTATTATAGATTATATCAATAAAGTATAATTTTAGACTTCCTGTGGAGTCTACTTCCTTATCTGCTCTACGTTGAAAGATTGATGGGTAGCTGTTATTTAGACCTGGTCTGGTTGTTCTTTGTTTTTCATTCTATTCTGCTTGAGTGCATTTTTCACTAGGTTCAAATTCAATTCATCTATGTTTCACATACTGTAGATTTATTTCATTCTCATAAAGGGTAGACTTTCAAACTTATGTACATTTTTATATAAATTGGCTGAACAAACTTAGCTATAGAAGATAAATGTGTTGCTTGGACAGTCTCCTGAAGTTTAGCTGTGACTGGCATCATAAAGCTACCTGCATCCCTGAAGCTATAAGTAGCTTTGAGGTCATGATGAGACAAAATACTAGAAGGTAATTGTGAAGGTGACAGTTTTGTTGTATGTGTTGCAATTTATTCTATACGCTTTCCCCACAAAACATGAAAAGAAATGCCAAAAGATAAAACTGATGGACATTCAAAAATAGAAACAAGACACAGTGTGAAAACTTTACTGAGATATTATTCATCCTTGAATCTTCTGGAAATGGCAGAAATAAGTATATTTCTTTAAATTAATTTAATCTTATTTCAAAGTGTCTTCTACTATTATTTTCTAGAACTGTATAAATTAATACTGGAATTCATTCTTCTCCTTTTCCTTAAATATTTTTTCTGTGACAATAGTTTTTTTATAATGATCATGTCTTGGTGTCTATGTGGAGAATAGTTTTCGTGAGATAGACAAACATTTTTCATGTTCCTTGTATTTTACCTTTAAATTACTTTGTAAAGAGCTACACTTCTAAAATCCCACACATACAGACACAAAACCACAGTTACCAAAGCTTGGTTATCACTGCAGTATTTTCTTGGAAAGTGAATGACACAGTATTGCATTATATCAATGCATCTAAGAAAGTGCAGAAAGCAATGATCTGACAATGACTAAAAATAAAAATCAATCAATCATTAAAAATGTAATGTTAAAAAAGAGAAATACCTTCCTTGTGCATTTGTTCCAGGAAAGATTTTCTTTTTGAATAATGAATAGTCAAAAGTGGTTTTGTGCAAGCTTTTACTAGCCAATAGGAATGTATTCCTTTTTGCAAATTTGAAAGCTGCTTACCTATCTGTTGAAAGTTATTGCTTGTAGGAAGTCTCCTGATAATTTAGACATAGATTAAGTTTAAAATATTGCAAAAATATTTTTATACTGTAAAAATACATTTTCCTCTTTGTGCAGTTATAGGAAAACAACATGCAATTTGGAGATTTAAATGTTGACATTTTATTGTGTATTTCAAATTTAGAAGTTGTCATATTGTTGATAAATTATGTGTACCATTAAAAAAAAAGTGCAGAGCATTTTTTATGTTCTGCTATCAATTAGATTTCATCTTACTGGTGGTACTAACCACCATGTAGGATGGACAAAGGGACTGGAGTAAACCTGAAAAAGATCTATACAATTCAATCTGAATGCTTCATAGCCAAGCACATACCCTAACCCTAAACTGAGATGAATAGAATTATTTGTAGAATAGAATAGAATTCTTTATTGGCCAAGTGTGATTGGACACACAAGGAATTTGTCTCTGGTACATAAGCTCTAGTGAAATATAAGCAACAAGTGATAAATCATGATCATAATCATAAAATACAATCATCATAAATCATAAGATACAAACTCAGTGATAGTCATAGGATACTAAATAAGCAAACGGCATAAATCATAATAGGATACTAAATAAGGCAATCAACATAAATCATGAGATACAAACAACAAAGTTATAGTCATAAGAAGCTAAGGAAATAGGTAATAGAAAAGATGAAAAGATGAGAAGGTTAATAGGTAATACAGCCCTACTAGGTGATTTGACATCCTAGGGCATAGACAGTATTATGGGAATTAGTTGTTTGGCAGAGTGATAGCATGGGGAAAAAACTGTCTTTGTGTCTGGTTGTTTTGGTGTGCAATGCCCTGAATAAATGAACTGAATAAAGTAATGAACTGAATAAATGAACTGAATGAAGTAATACATTAAACATAAACAAAATAACTAGAACACATTTAATGCATTTTCAGAAGAAAGATTACAGGTTATTGAAAAAATCTGAAAACTAGGGAGAAAAAAAAAGCAGATAAAAACCATGCTTTGCAATAACCTCAACAGGGTTCTATGATTCTATGGTGGAATATATCTAGTTTTCTGATACTCCTAAGAAATAACTTGATAATTTAGTTACTGGCATTCAAAACACTGTATCTTCTTCAGACTACTTCTTTTCTAAATCAAAATAATTATTTGCAGTAATATATAACAATATACAAGGCAAAGTACAAAATTTAGTAAGTATAATTCCCAGCATAAAAGGGAAAGCAAGGGATAGTATCAGACACAAAAACAAGTATATTATTTTGTATAATGTATAATGTACAGTCAGTGAATGTACATTAAATTAATGTCAATTCAATTCATGCTAAATTCATTGTGCTGTACTAATTGCTTATTGAGTCATGGGTTTATTTTATTATTAGCCTTTTGGGGGGAAAGATAGCCTTAAAGGTGGTCATTTTTTAATCAGCAAGGAATCACATTTTATGAGCCTCCTACAATCTGCTAAATAGCACCTTACCTTACTTATTGTAGTAAAATAAAATTAGGTAAAATTCTTTAAATGGAGATCTGTGTAAGATTTGTAACCTTGGTTGCTTCCAACTAAGTGATATTTAGTTAGTCTCCTAGTCAGCCTATATAACAAACTTGCGACCTCTCCATGGCGGTGGATCCAGGAAGGCTCCCTGGTTTACCGAGGAGCTCCGGGAGATGAAATGCCAGAAGAGACGTCTAGAGCGACGCTGGAGGACCAGTAACTCCGAATCTGACCGAACACTTTTAAGAGCCTTTATTAGGACTTATTTAGTGGCGATACGGGTGGCAAAATGTTTGCATTTTTCCGCACTTATTGCATCCGCTGATTCGTGCCCAACCGCCCTATTTAGGGTGACCCGCTCTCTCCTTAATGTAGGGGGAGTGGAGGAGCCCTTGCAGGGTAGAGCTGAGGAATTTGTACAGTTTCTGACGGATAAAGTCGCTCAGATTCAGACGGACCTGGACTCTGATTGGGCAATTCCGACCAAGATGACGGGGACAGGTCTTAGTCCTATTGTGTGGGATGAATTTGAGCCTGTGACTCCTGAGGAAGTGGACAAGGCTGTAGGAGTGATGAGTTCCGCCACTTGTTTGTTGGACT
>QLTV01000376.1:320207-345931 GCA_003457575.1 Thermophis baileyi
TCCTTCCTTCCTTCCTTCCTTCCTTCCTTTCTTTCTTTCTTTCTTTCTTTCTTCTTTCTTTCTTTCTTTTTCTTTCTTTCTTTCTCTTTCTTTCTTTTTTTCTTTCTCTTTCTTTCTTTCTTCTCTCTTTCTTCTTTCTTTCTTTCTTTCTTTCTGAAATTTCTTTCTTTCTTTCTTTCTTTTTGAAATTTCTATAAATTTGTTCATTTCTCATGTAAATAATTTAACATAAAATATGATCTATTTTTATAAATACTTTTTATAAGTAAATCCAGACACCTTTCAAACATATACTTTAAGGATAGCCAACTGCAGAATAGTAAGTTAATGTTTAAAATTCACACAAAATGAATAGTATTATAAAATATATACAAAAAAACAGACTCTGGCCTTTTTTACATTTATAATATTTAATAGTTTGGTTAAACACCACCAAGAGCAAAGCCATATCATTTGTGCATCATAAATTACTGTATTAACAGTTTAAACTAAAGACATCATAAATTACTTTGCCTATTGGGAAAACACTTGTATATTCTGTAAACTGCCTTAAAAAAAGAAGGGAAAATGGGACAGTTAAATGATGCTACAGTGGAAGAAAATCACCTTTCATATTTATAGGCTTGCATTGAAGAAGAAAAGAACTAGGGGGGGGGGGGAAGAGGATGTAAAACAGTTGATATGGGATACACATGACCAAAACTTTCTTCACAAATGTGCTACACCTAGATTGGCATATGACAATTATGAATAGAAATGGGCCCAGATATACCGGTATTTCCCTTGCGGTCTACCAGATCCCATTAAAACTTATTAACGTTATTTCCTTAACAGTAAGTTGCTCTTGCTTAACTATTGGTGGCTGCATAAATACATCCATGCTCTTTTCTTGACAAAAATACTTCCGTGCCATTTTCTTGGCAGTAGCTTGTGATCATTCCAAATGCTGTTTGTCATTCCAATGTAGCCCATAGCTCTGGAATTCCCTGGAGGAATTTTACCTAAGCACTAACACAGACTGATCTTGCTAAGTTCTGAGCTCAAGTCAGTTAGGTGTTGCTACTTGCTCATACCCACAATTATTTCAGTCCAATAAGAGAAGTCACCATGTTGTAAAGCAAGCAGACAACCAAACAACGAAATTTAGTAGCATTTTCTTTACAAGAAAGTATTGTGATTGTGTAGTGAATCCAATGTATTCTTACATAATAAAAATAATGTGCAGCTACCACCCAGTTTTTTTATTTGCAATAGTAGTTCACAAATTCTAATGGATTACTTGAAACCATGGAATACATATTCCAGAAAATGGTTTCAGCACAAAGCCACCTTTAATAACAAGTTGTGGGTCTGTTATAGCTTTTACAATTAAGATGCACAGAGAACCATAAAAAAAAAACATTTTCACTTTTTCTCCTTCAAGTAGCAGGTATCATGTAATTATTTCTCAGGTGCTTGTAAAATATCTTCTGTGCTATGTAGATTTTTGGTAAGTTGACATTTGCTTGTCTGTTAATTAATTAATTTAGAAGACCCATTGTAATTTTAAAAAGTGTACCAAAGAAGTAGAATAAACTTAAAACATGAAATTGAATAAAATGTTTTTATATGTTCAAACACAAAAAATAATAATAAGCAACAAGGCAATAACTAACATTGGAAAATTATCATGTTACTCCCTCAAACCATGATACCTTATTCATATTGTGAAGGTTTAAACCCATTGACTTCTGACATTAATTGCAATTGCAGTGCAATTGTCACCTAGCAGTTTTCATAGACATTTCTGTAGGACTATCCACTACAGTACAGTCAAGGATTTGGTCTAGCCCTGTAGTTGTAAACCCTTTAGACCAGGGGTGGGTTCTAACTTACCTCGCCACCTGTTCACTTCCTCCAGTGCCATGTGGCTGTGTGCACATTGTGCGTCGCGTGGCCGCACCGCGTGGACATGCGCTTTGTGCGCGCGTGAATGCGCAGAGCCAAAAATTCACAAAAAATTAAAAAAGCCAAAAACAAGATGGCGGCGCATGCGCAGTGCCAGGGACTCGGCTTCTGCGCATGTGCAGAAGAAGAAAAAATAGCAAAAAAATTCCCCCCCAAAAAAATTCCCCCAAAAAAGATGGCGGTGTCCACGGACCGGCATCGACAGAACCGGCTCCGTGACATCACCAGCGGTTTGCTACTGGTTCTATAGAACCGGTGCGAACCGGGAGGAGCCCACCTCTGCTATAGACTGATAATGTTGACATAGTGGGCTTGGCAACAGGATGGAACTTTTTGATAAGAATTTTTTTGAGCTGTTCCTCCAAGGTTTATGGACTGAGTAATAAATCTAGCTAATCTAAACACCTTTCTATTTGAAAAGAATGTTTTTTAAAGGACAGTAAAGAAGATGTGATAACATTTCCCTGAGACATACTTTGTAATTGTAGCCTTGTCTTCCTGTAAGCTGTGATCCAAGATGCATTGTGTGGTCTCAGAAATAACGTTCTCTAAACCCATAATTGTGCAAATTAAGATTCTACCATCCTCTTGGTTATGCCTTTTTTCCAGAAGCAATTAAATTTAACTATAAGAACAAGTGGGGACAATAACTTTAGTTTAACATACAGTAGTTTATTTCCAGCCAGTATGTTCAGTGGCATATTCTTAGCTGGACAGCTAGAAAGAATATCCTAATTAGGATATCCTAATTTAAGTATCAGTGGGATTTGGAGGGTAAATTGAAAACATTTAGAAACAGAGTTTCTAAAGGCTTGTATTTTATAAGAGAAGAATGTTACACCATATAGTAGAATTGGAATTACTTTAGCTCTAAATAGCGTAACTGCCAAAAGGGAAAAAAGTGTTATCTTTAAATCTTAGATATCTAATTATCTCATTTGAGACCCCTTGTGCACATGATAAAACTTAGCAGATTTGTTGATTTCATATGAAGAACAAGTTAAAGGTGACAGCTAAATATCTAAAGCACGTAATTTTCTCTGTTTGAATGCTGTTAATTTGCCATTTATGTTGGCAGTTAGTGCATCTTTTTTATAAAAATGACCAATTTCATTTTAGCATACGTCATTTAGCATAGTTCTTTTCTTGTTGGTAGAAGCTATTTAGTGCTTGAGACCCTCAAATCAAATCAAATCAAATCAAATCGGGTCAGATCAAATCCTTATTATGGTCATAGACCATCAGAAAAAGGTGGTGTACAGTAAATTAAAAGGCATAAAAATACAACAGAGTCTAAAATAATAATAATAATATCTTTTTTTAGAAAAAAAATCCTACAAAATGTAAAAAAGAAAGTGTATATAAAGATAGAAGTCTAAAAAGAATCTAAAAGGAGATGTAGGAGTATTAGATGGATGTAGGAGAGCCTAAATGTTAGTAGTTGAAGCTCCTCAGGAGATTTCGCTGAGGCAAGGTAATCAAAATATGATGGAATAAGGGGGTCTATGTACTAATGTTGGTGCATGGAGCTAATTGTCTGGTAAAGTCTATGCGATTAAAACAAAGACTGAATAATACCGGTAGGAAAGCAAGAATGTTTCTCTGTTTGATGGGTGTGGATGAAGGGGTGTGGGTGAAGGTACCATAAATATCATACCATAAATATCCTCTTTTAATTTAAGTATTCTTGTGAATTAGCATGCTCAATTGGAACAAGAATGACCATTTGAGGTCACAGGTACTTTTCTTTAGAGTCTTTTATTTGGGGTTGTATCAAATGCTATCTATAAGTTGATGAAAGAAGTTTAGCAGATTTTTGGATCTGAGTGGGTTAGATCAGGGGTCCCCAAATCACAGTCCGTGGACCAGCACTGAGCCGTGGCATGCCAGAAACCAGGCCATGCAAACAAGAGAAGCCCCATATGCCGGATGCAGGCAGCACGTGAAACCACGCCCCTTCTGGTCTGTGGAAAAATCTCTTTCCACAGAAGTGGTCCTTAGTGCCCAAAAGGTTGAGGGCTGCTGGGTTAGGTAGGACAAAATTATATACTAGTCACTAATTGAGTTGCTAGGTCTAAATGTCACTTTATCTCCTCTTCAATCCAAATAAGTTATACAGGTGAGTAACACATAGTTTGTTGTAGTGGTTAGAATTTAGAGTTTGGTGTCATGGTTAAGGCAGCAGGCTAGAAACAAGAACATGAATTCTAATCCATGAGGCACAAAGCCAGCTAGGTGACCTTGGGCCAGTCACTCTTTCTCATACCAAGGAAACAGGCAATGGCAAACTACTTCTGAAATCTTGCCAAGAAAATTGTAAGGACTTGTCCAGACAGTCACCAGGAGTTGAAACTGACTCTAGAGAACAAACAAGCAAACAGACAAACCACAGGTTACTAGCTATGTTTTGGATGCTTATAGGATAGTACAGTGATGGCGAACCTTTTTTGGCTTGGGTGCCAAAAGGGTGCATGCGCGCGCGATAGCGTGCACACGGGTGCCCATACCCATAATGCAATGCCCTCCCCCCACGCATGCGCACAACCCCTGCGCTGCCCCCCCTGCGCATGCGCACAGGCCTCACTGAAGCTGTGGAGCTGCCCTACTACTTACCTTCAGTGGAGCTGCCCTACTACTTACCTTCAGATAGTTGCAACCAGGCCTCCCACACCTCGGCCCATTTCTTCGGCAGCCTGCAAGGCTTTCCTGAAGGCCTCTGTAGCCGAAAACAGAGGTCTGGAGGGAGGGGGAGGTCTGGCCTTCAGAAAAGCCTTGCCGGCTGCAGAAAAAATGGGCCGAAGTGTGCGAGGCCTGGCTACAACTGTCCAAAACCGAAGAAGTTCCTGAAGACCTCTGACAGTGAAAAGGAGGCTGGGGGTGAGCACACAAGTGAACGGTTGGGCCGTTTTTCGCCATCCCCAGGCTTCAGGAGGCTTTCTTGAAGCCTGGAGAGAGCGAAAATGGCCAAAAAGAAGGCCAAAAATCAGCTGGCCAGCGTGGACATGCGTGCTGGAGCTGACATAGGGCAACGCCTCACGTGCCCTCAGATATGGCTCTGCGTGCCACAGGTTCGCCATCACTGGGATAGTAGTTCATGGTTTTGATCTGCATTTTTAAAAGATGGGGATAATTATATTAAGTGTGCCCAGAAGAGAAAAGAGACATAGATGAACTAAGCTGAAATGAGGAATTCTGGAGAGCTAAAGCGATTGGTTATGAACAACTTTATTAGTCTTCTAATGAATTACTTATGACTACCTGAATCTCCATGGAAGCCATTCTGTCAGTGCAAAATGTAAAATGCCTACTGACTTTTAAAAGTTAGGAACCTATGTGCAACAACATAGTTGCTACTTCCATTTGTAGCTACCCCATTTATAGCTATCCATAATGATGACTTTGAAAAAAGGAATGCAACAGTTGGCAAAACATGACCTAAACCTGGAAAAGAAGAGAATGTTAGAAAGAAATTTAAACTAGCTCCATTTTTTCTATGTTTGATATAAGAAGAGACAGGGAGAGAAAATGCTGTCATGCTTTCAAAGTTTTATTACTATAGCCTATATCAATAAAGTAGAGTTTTAGTATTTCTTATGCAATCTGTTTCCTGGTCTGGCCTTATCTGACACCAGACCACTTGGGAAGAGATAACGAACCATCCTTGGAGCAAATTAGCTCTAGCAGGTTTTTTGTAGGCTATGAAAAAACAGCTTGCTATATGAGAAGCTTCAGATGTCTTTAAATTAAAATAGAATGTTCAGGTTGTCAGGAATGATAATTGTATTCAATTAAACCAGTAAAAGCACGTACAGTATTTACTCTATAATGGCTAACTTCTACACAATTATGGTAAATCACAACAAAATAGGAGTTATCAATTTTTACTTTCAAAAATCTCACAGTTTAATACTTCTATTAAGTATTCTTGTGATTTCATATGACACAAATAGCCTGAAAAAAAAAGCAATCAAATGCTGATGAAGAAGCATGAATTATTATAGAACTAGAATGGGGTTTTTTTTAAAAAAAATATCACATGAAGCCTTGAAGAGTTTAAGACCAGGTTATCTGAAATATCATCTTTGCTATTTCACCATGCTTGAAATTTTGGGCTTGGACAACCTGGAACTACGCTGCCTACGGTCTGACCTAAGCATAGTACCCAAAATTGTCTGCTACAACATCCTACCTGTCAACGACCACTTCAGCTTCAACCTCAATAATACATGGGCAAACAATAATCAAGGTAAACCGCTCCAAACTCGACTGCAGAAAATACGACTTCAGCAACACAGTGGTCAACGCCTGGAATGCTCTACCTGACTCCGTTGTTATATCCTCAAACCCCCACAGCTTCAACCTTAAATTGTCTACCGTGGACCTCACCCCATTCCTAAGAGGTCCATAAAGGGCGTGCCTACCATCCCTGTCCTACTGTCCCCATTTATTTGTATTCATTTCCTTTGTTCATGTCCATGTTCATACTTATACCTGCTATCTTGTACATGTTTGACAAACTAATAAATAAATAAATAAATAGATAGATAGATAGATAGATAAATAAATAAATAAATAAATAAATAAATAAATAAATAAATAAATAAATAAATAAATAAATAAATAAATAAATAAATATATTAAGAGTTTGTACCTGGTACTCTGTTTGCTGATCACATGCACTGTTGCTGCTTTTTATTTATTTTTTTGGCAAGGAGCATATCATTAGGAACAGTAAGGCTGGGAAAAAGAAATTCTTCTGTTTATGTTAGCTTGAAACCTTGAGGTTGGGGACTCTTGTTCTTTTAAAGTATTTATTGCATACCCTTTATTTGGTATTTTGTTTTTCAAAATCAAGTATAAACCTATTCATTGAAAATTGGCAAGTTTGTGATTGAATTTTGATGGCATGATCAAGGATGGTCTGAAAGTCACAATATAAACGATGGGAGATGCCTGAAACTACAGATAAAATGCTTGCATGTTCTTGCTATAAATTTTTCTATGAGGATCATCTAGAGCCAATTTTTCCTATTATGATCTCTGTTCCTTAATGCTCTTCCCTCAGATATCTATGAAATATTTCTGTGCTGTTTTCAATAGTTCTTGAAGATGCATGCCTTTCTTTAGATCTTCTTTGTTGTTCAATACTGGCTTTAACATTCACTTTATTGATTTGTTCATTTCATGCTTTTCATCTTTTACTGTTTTAACTTTGTTTTAATGATAACCAGTTTAGAATTTTTATTCTTTAAAAAGTAAACAATGGATATATTAGATTTATTGAAAAATTGGAAACTAATAATTTGGAGGTAAAGATAGTGCTTATTCAACAATCGAGAGGGTTCAGAAGTATTTTACGAGAAAAGTTTTGCACTCTTCTGTACATAATATAATTCCTTATGCTACTAGGCTCAAAATACTTGGTTTGGATAACTTGGAACTGCGTCACTTGCAGTCAGTCTTAGGTATTGCATACAAAATTGTACGTAGTAATGTTTTACCTGTAAATGATTTTTTTCTGTTTTAATCGCAATAATACGCGCGCGAACAACTGCTTTAAACTCAATGTAAATCGTTCTAAACTTGACTGTAAAAAATATGATTTTGGTAATAGAATTGTCAAAGTCTGGAATGCTCTACCTGATTCAGTTGTCTCAGCTACAAATTTTCACAGTTTTAGTCACAAATTGACTTCTGTGGACCTCACTTCATAGTTAAGAGATCCGTAGAGGGGGCGTGCATAAGTGCACTAACGTGCCTATCGTGTCATTTTATTTTTATATTATTCCTGTTTTTGTTTCCGTTTGACAAATTACCATAAATAAATAAAATAAATATTCTGGTGTCAATCTTACCTTCCAAACATCACCATTGCTGCTTTTACTTGTGACACTGTTACTATTATATACACTATATGTGCATTCTTTTCTTGGAGGCAATAGCCTCAGCCATAAGGGAGAGAACATTCATCACAATCAAAGACCTATATGGCAAAGGTCAAGATCAAAGAGAATCAGGAATGGAGCACAGAGATATTTAGAATAACACACTCCAAAAGCCAGACCATAGATATAGAAATACAGCAGAAATTAGAAAGACCATGCTATTCAAGTAAGGCTGAGTTGAATGAAGAAGGCTTTTATTGTTGCCCTGTGAGATCCCAAAGCTTTTACACAAGCATTTCCCTGGATTTTCCATTCATTTTATATTTCTTTTGTCCAGTAGTTCTGTTTATGTATAATAAACCTTAAGTTTGCTCCATACTAAACAGTACAATATATTACTATTCCTGGTTGTGCAAGTTATTCATAGCTATATTTTGAAAGAAGTGAATTGGTGGACCCTATCTTTGGAACACTGACACAACCAATTTATGCTATTTTTTTTTCTTTCAAAAGAAGAACATTTAGTACTAATGGTAGAAAGATATAGGAAGCAATCTTATTTAAAGGCAGACAAGGTAGCCTAAAAATTACTAAACGAGAAGAGTCTTCTTGTCCAGCCTTTTCTCCACATCTATCAACAGAAATATAATTCAGCATTATCCTAGCAACTTATTAATTCAAAGCAGGTATTCTAGCACAGAGCTGAAGCTCCTTCACAATTGTTCAGGAAAGTAAATACATGATTTGAATATTTATTATGACAAACTTGTTATACCTAGAATACTGTCAAGCAAATGCATTCATTGTAATGCAAGTTGAAATAGTTACATTCCAGCATTTTTGGTGTTATTAAAGAGCACAATCATATCCTGCGTAGCCATGTTATTCTGTTGCAGTCTGGTACCATTCTCTGCATGTTTTTCTCAGTATTTAATAGCTGAGTGTTAGCATTTTAGAATTTTCCTGGCCACTTGGCAGACATGGGATCAGTTTGGCAGGTAGTCAAATGCCAAGCAGGATACTTTCTTACAAAATATAATCTTGTACAAAGCATGTCTTATTGCTTGGACAAAAGGTATGGTGAACCAAAAAAGAACTAAAGGAAGACTATATTTCATGCTAATAAAATCAGACTAATTACATGATGTGTTTTAGCTCAGATGTGTTATTCCAAACCCTGGGGCCAACAGAAAGAATATTAACAGAATGAATTTTTATGGCAGAAATACAGTTCAGAGCTTTATACTAACATCAATTTCCCTCTCTAAAGCTCTTTCAAGTGACTTATGAGATTTTAATGGCTGCTTTCAATGGATGACATGTTCTTGAGTGGCATTATTTAACAATAATGAGTTATTATTTTAATTTTTTAAAAACTTTTGAATTCTACCATTACTTTTGTAGCTACTTTGTAAAGTTAATTCTCTTGCAGCAGAATGTCAAGTGTTTTGTATGCTTTCAACTGTCTTATTTGAAGTACATACTGATTTTTTTTTAAAAAAGTTACAAAACTTCTGAAAGCATAGGTTTTCTATTTATGATAAACATTAGAACTTTTTTTAAAATCAATTTTTATTACAAATTTTTTGTCCCCCATACATAACATATTTTATGAACATAGTGTTGTCCGGATCATTCTTATATATCCTTTCATATACATAATCCATTTTACATCATATCTCTGTTTCCAATTTCAGCCATAATATTCTCTTTCCATACTTCTTTATCTTAACTAATTTTCTTCTTAATACATAAACAATATTACTAAACACCCTAAATTCCTAATCTCTTACAATAACATCAATTAATTATCTTATTTCTCCATTACTAAATATATTTCTCAAATTTCCCCTCCCATTTTTTAACATTTCCACTTTATCTCTTGATTTAAATTATCTTCAAAACTGAACATTAAACCCAATTGCCATTTCACATTCCATCTGCTGTTCTATTTTACTATAACTGATATACATCATCATATTCAAATCTTGCATAAAAACCCTTTAACTCGATTGACTATCCACAATTAATAATATTAATACAATTCCCTTAAATCTACTAATAAAAAACTTATATTCCTTCCTCCTTTCCACTAACCTTCCCCTCTTTAACCATTTTCTTTTGGTCTCTCAACAATTCCACTTCTTATTGATTTTCTCCTTTTATCCCATTCCCTTAACTTCTTCTTTTTATTTATTTTTTATTTTTATGTTTTATCTTTTCTTCTGAATCCTTTTTCTCACTTTTGAATATATTATTGAGTAATTCTCTCCAAAATTTTTCCTAGTCTCTTCCCACTATTTCCCTTTGCTTGATTCTTTTTTGAGGGACGTTCCCCCCTGTCTACTCTTTTTGTGCCACTGTAAATCCCAGTGAAATCTTCTAACTGCTTTTTACTTTCAGTTTCTTTTTCTTCAATATTATTTTCTTGCTCTTCATTTATGCTCTCTTTTACCACTTTCTCTCCTATTTCCTGCTCTGTGTATTCCAGCAAAATTTCTGACTTTTTTAATCACCTTTTAGAGTTTCACGCACATTTTTTAACATCTCAAATAATTCCTCATACATACAAAGCTCCATATTGCCAATTTAACAGATTTTAAATTTGTTATATTATATCACATTTAATTAGAACTTGAAGTCCATATAGTCTCTTTTTATTTTCAAATTCTAATGTCCAATTCAAATATTAATCCAGTCGCTCCAAGTCAAACGTTTATTATCTTCCACAGTCATAAGAGATTGAAACCAAGTAATGTAGGGAAACAAACCCTCCTTAAAAGTTCTCACAGTTTCCAAATTATCTTTTCCAGTAGTCAAGGTCAAGTTTCACAGCTGCACTTTCTCTTCTGTCTTCCACCAAGTGTTGCAATGCTCTCTTTCCACCAGCAGATGGCTCTCTCAAATCCACAATACTCTCAATCCAACTGCTTGTCAAAACTGTCTAAAATATTTTAAATCCACTTAAAAAATGCTTTTCCCCAGGTTTCTTTTCTCTTATTTTTTGTTTGTTTCTCCAAATACAATTGTAAAAACAAGAATCTTCTTGGGCTTTGATGTTTAGCCTCTGCTTTGTCCTTCTCCCTCCATGAAATTTCCCAAATGCCGATTAGCCACTAATTTCAGCTCCGGGACACCTTTTAATATCCAAATATCCAAATTTTCTTTTACCTGTGAGTTGGCCAATCACTCACCATTAGAACTTTTTGATGTATATATATACTACATGTTCTTTAGCCAGTATGATTTTGATAGTACTAGACAGTAAGCAGCTAACTGCATAACAGTAAATTAGACCAGCCATTATTTATATAACATTAGCTGATTACCCGGCTGCCCAGGTATTTATTTATCCCAATCTTGTATTAGACAGGAAAAGGAATGAATTATATCTATAGTGTCAAATCAAAGCAATTTTATTTACAGGGTTTTAAAAGTATAAGAACCTTGTTCAAATCCCAGCTACAGAACCTGTGGACAGCTGGGGGATTTAGAAGCGCCACCCCCCTGCCTATGCCACCACCCATTTTACCATTTCCTCAAACTGGGCCTGGGACTGGAAGATAAACCCCTGAGCTGGCCCATGCTGCCCCTCCTCCACCCCTGCTGAAATAGGCTGGGTCTCCACTCTGGCCTCCATACCTGTTTCGCCTCGGTTGGGGTGGTCCCGTCCTTCGTGCAATGAGTTGGGGTGAAGGACAATCCTGGGAACACGGGCCGAAGCTGTGAGGTGGGGGCGGCTGATCCGCTTAGGCTGTGGCGTGCTGAATCAAAGGCCTCTGTACTGGCCTAATCAGGATCCCTTTGCTTCGTAGCTACTGTGTACTACTGTGTGAGAGAGGCCTAGGCCTGAGTTGGGGCGAAGGATGATCCTGGGAATACAGGCCGAAGTTGTTCCCTGTGAGATTGGGCCGCTGCAATGAGGTGGGGGTGGGCGATCCGCTTAGGCCATGGCGCGCTTACTCAAAGCCCTCTGTACTGGCCTAATCAGGCTCCCTTCACTTCGTAGGCCCACTGTGTGAGGGAAGCCTAGGTCTGAGTTGGGGTGAAGGATGATCCTGGGAACACAGGCCGAAGCTGTTCCTTGCGAGATCGGGCCACTGCAGTGAGGTGGGGGTGGGTGATCCGCTTAGGCCATGCCATGCTCAATCAAAGGCCTCTGAACTGGCCTAATCAGGCTCCCTTCATAGGCCTACTATGTGAGGGAGGCCTAGGCCTCTTCAGAAAAACGCTGAGCTAGGCTCAGTGTACAGAACACAACCGCTGAGCTAAGCTCAGTGTACAGAACATGACCATTGTTCCAAAAGGTCACCCCTAGGAGTGCTAGTGGTGTCTTACCCCCACAGTAATTTTCACCAGATAGTAAGTCATATGTGTACCAAGTTTGGTTGAAATTGCTCAAGGCGTTCCGGAGTTATGCTGGAACATACATACATACATACAGCCATTTTTATATATATAGAAGAAGATTATTTCCTACTAAGTAGGAAACAATGTGTCCCTATTGGGTAACATTTTATTTTTATGTGTGTTTTAATATAAAATCTCACCTTAGTGAGTGTCTAACTAGCATTAATATCAAAAGACAGACAATCCATTAGATAGAAAATTGCTGTATTTGTAACCATTCTAATTGCAATTGTAATAACTGTTTAAAAGAATTGTTATAGTATTATTTGTATAGAACAAGTTGGTCTAGGAAAAGTTTAATGCAAGTTAAAGGGCTAAAGGAAAGAAGAAAACAAATCAAAACAGATGCCAATATATATTTTTATTGTCATTTTTCTTCATTTGAATGATGGGCAAATTATACCATTGTCAAAGTGTGATTTGAAGCTGTATGCATTGTCATATTGATCATTTTAGAATACCTGCATTCTTTTTCAAAGCACTAGATCAGTTTGGCCAATCTGATGCTTGAAGTTAGGTTCTGGAAGTTATATAATCCTGATATATTAGGGAAGCTATAGGAAGTTCTTTAAGATAAGGTGAAGCTATAAATCTATGAGTCTGTTTTTAATGTCTTAGGGAATAAGGAATCATCATGAAATGAATTGTAGAAGATTCTTTGTGGAACAGGAACTTGAGGTGGCGCAGTGGTTAGAGTGCAGTACTGCAGGCTACTTCAGCAGACTGTTCAGCAGTTCAGCGGTTCAAATCTCACCGGCTCAAGGTTGACTCAGCCTTCCATCCTTCTGAGGTGGGTAAAATGAGGACCCAGATTGTTGGGGGCAATATGCTGACTCTGTGAACCGCTTAGAGAGTGCTGTAAAGCACTGTAAAGCGGTATATAAGTCTAAGTGCTATTGCTATTGCTATTGCTATTGATCCAGAATGCCAAATGTGAGGGATATTGGTCACTGTAGTATACTTGTACTGATTTATTCCTTATTATCTACAATATTTCACAATGCTTACAGTATATACAGCAGGAGATCACATTTCATCCACAAGGCTGAATTTCAAAACTAAGCAAGGTCATACCTGGCTGTTTGTTAGATAGGAGATCATCAAGAAATCTCAAGGATGGAAGTGAAAAAAAAATACTGGAAGAAAGTAATAGCAAATAACTTCCTCATTTTTGCCAAGACAAACTACATGAATTTGTCCAAATTGTCACCAAGTAGTAACCTTATGTCAAGGGAGTCTTGATCATTAGTCCCTTCCAGAAAGGCAGAACAATGCCTTTTAATTATCAAGAGAAATTCTTTATCATAGAATCATAGGGTTGGAAGGACATTGCAGGTTATCTACCTCTGTCCAATGCAGGAATTGTCATGGCTGTCTGATCTTTTTTTTGAAAAACTACAATAATGGAGCATCCACAATAAGGCAGATTGTTGCATTGCTTAAGAGTTCCCATAGTCAAGAAATATCTTCTTATTTCAAGTTTGGATCTCCCTCTTTTAAGCTACCACCCATTTCTTCTTTCTTACTTAGGATACAACGGAGAACAATTGACATTCTCTGCCCTGTGACATCACTTCATGTGTTGTAAGACTGTTATCATGTGGTCTTTTTAAAGTTTTCTTCAATAGGCTAAACATACAAAATTTCTTTAACTGTTCTTCATAAGATTTAACTCTTAAATCTCTTACCCTCTTTGTCACTCATCTTTACTATCTCACCAGTTCCTTAGAATTCATTTTACATTGTAGTGACTTGACCTGGATACTGTGTTCCAGATAGGATCTGACCAGTTGTAGCATGCAGCAGTTGTATCACTTCCTGTGATCTTGACAGAATACCTCAGTTGGCACAGCCAAAATCTGCTTACATGGAACAAGTTTCTTCAGGCCTATCCTAAATATTTCCACATAGTTTAGAAGTGGAAAAGGCTTCTACTTTCTTTCATTGCTCATTGGGCTGACCTGGTCAACATAATCATCATTTATTTATTATTTAAATGACATCATTTATTAGACATCATCATGTCTTTCTTGTTTCTTGCTTTGTTGCATGAAATGCGTGGAAAATTAAAGAAAACTTACTCTTGTCTTCAAAGGGCTGCCATTTAATGAAGTTCTTCCATTGGCAGGCTGATTCAAAAGACAGCTCATTTAGCCTTACCCCTCAAGCACAACTGAAACACACCAACAAGGTGGCATTGGAAAACTTGCATGGCTATTATGCTGCTTAGTTTGTCATCTTGCAGGAATACAGATATTTTCTTCCTTTATTTTGTGAGAAGTACTGAATATCCTGAATCAGCACCTAAATATTTATTTTAAAAGGTTATTCACATAACCAAATATAGTACACCAACTGAGACATCATATAGCTAGGTAGAATCTGTTTCTCTTTTCTGTTTTCTTATGTTTTTGGTATTCAGTCTAGAGTTGGACAAGTTCCCTACTATATTTTCATGAACATGTCTGATTCAATTTTCTTGCTATATAACTAGTCAAAATCTAGATGTTTCATTCAAAAAGAAAGGAAAAGAAGCACTTCTTAACACATTAGCTGAAAGCTATCAGCTTTGGGTTTAATTTTGCTGACGATATAGTGGAAAGGTCTAAAACAGCAATGTTATTATATACAACAAGCCTGATCTTGTAAAACTACTATGCCTTCATTGGGAATGATAGCAGTATCAGCAAATTGACATTGAAACAGCAGACCTGAAAGGCAAAGACTAGCATAGAAAATAGTTAAAGAAACCAGTCCTCTGCTGATACAGTATTAGCAGATGCCTCACTGCTTCCCTGTTAATACAGCTCAGTGATTAGTGGTGGGAATTTACTTCTGAAGTGCTGTCTTCAGCTCAATGAGACGTGAATGTCACCAGAACCAGGACACAGAGCTGTGGAACTGCAAACTCTAGCCAGAAGAATAGGGTAATTCTTCAGTAGAACCCATCAAAGTAATCTCTTTTATATATGCATTTTGCTGCTATATTTAAGTTTCATTAACTGACCCTATTGCTAAAATTTATTGTGAGAGTATTGTCATGGCCATTGGATCTGTAAGTTAATGTAAGCCTGGATTGAATGAACTCAAGATTACCTCATGTATATAATGGACAAAAAAAAAGTCAAATAGAAAGGTACTGTACATCACTTCTTTGTATTGAATTACTAGGCTTTTTTAAAATGCTTATATTGTCCAGTGAAATGACAGACATAATGCTAGTGCTATATAGTTTAAACTATAAATTGTTGTATCCTTATTTTATTTTTTAAAGAAGGGCTGTAGCTTATTTGACCATCTTTGATGACATGAATGGATGAGGAAACATGGTGTGTATTTTTTGAATGGTAAAGTGCTTTCATTTGATTTATATTAATATTGGGCTCACACCACAAATTTCTGTACTTTTTGAATTTGCATAATATTATGAAATATTTATTTCTTTGAATTTTTCTCTTAACCTTGGATTGAAACATCCAGAAAATGCATTTTCTTCTGCTTCAGTGTTTTTTGTTCCCTGATCAAGTTACATAGAGCAACAGTGGATCAGGTGACATGCAGATTTTAGTTGAAAGTTTTATTAAAAAGTTTGATAGCAATAGCAATAGCACTTAGACTTATATACCGCTTCATAGTGCTTTACAGCCCTCTCTAAGCGGTTTACAGAGTCAGCATATTGCCCCCAACAATCTGGGTCCTCATTTTACCCACCTCGGAAGGATGGAAGGCTGAGTCCACCTTGAGCCTGGTGAGATTTGAACTGCCGAACTGCTGGCAGCTGGTGATCAGCAGAAGTAACCTTGAATTACTTTTATTTTTGGGGATGATTTGGGATAGATACAATGCTGTGGCAAATTTTCTGAGTTGTTTACAACAACAGTTTGTTAACAGAGAGTTTTGAAACTTTAATAGTCTTTTTTATTATTACTTTTTTCCTGGTAACTACTATCTACTATATTAATATAGTATGTATAGACCAGTTCTAAAACTCGTTGCTACCGGTTTGCGCTCGCGCTTGCGTGCATGCATGATGCTTCTGCGCATGTGCAGAAGCGTCCCAGGCGGGTGGGCGGAGTGTCCCAAGTGGGTGGGGTGGAGCCTCCCACTACCGGTTCTAAGAACCGGGCCGAACCGGGAGCAACCCACCACTGGTATAGACAGGTCAATAGTTTGCAAATAGATTATTAATTTAAAAAATTTGGGGAGGCTGTTTCACAAGGAGTGGGAATTAAAATTGTTGTAACGTATTAATCAGTATTTGTCATGCCACAACATATAACTTTATACTGTTGTTGCTCTCTAGCCCCATCTAGTGGCCGGAGAGACAAACAGGCCCCAAGTATATTGTTTGGAGCTGACTCCACCCATTTACCAATCAGCCCGCACTCTCAAACCAAGTGCATGCTGGGAAGCCAGACTGCTTGTATTTATTAATTGTTATGTTCAGCAGTAACTTAATACTGTCTATCTTATATTTGATTCTCACTATATGTATTCCTATTTCCGTCAGTTTCACCATATCCTGTTCTCCCAATAAAGCATTCAGATCTACGCAGATGGTCCATTTTATTGGAGGATAGGTGGATTTAGATGCTTGTTGAGCTGCACCCAGACTAACGTATAGTAGGGACAAAACAGTATTCAATTAGGGGGATAACATATGTGTATATGTATTGGGTTTTTAATGCACTTTTTAAACGTCTCCAACGTTTTGTGTTTTGTGTTCTTTTTTGTTTTTGTTTTGGGGGGATTGTTTGTATTTTTTGAAGTCTTGTATTTTAACTTACTTTTGAATAATTTTTTTTTTGAAAAAAACAAATTGAACAAGGAGAACTTATCTGAAGCTACCTGTTGTATAATTGAAAGTCACCTGTTGTATAATTGAAAGCCAATGAAATCAGTGGTACTGAGAAAACAAATCTAGCAAAATGTCAGAAGAGACTAAATAAATGATGCAAACCAGGGAAAATGGAAGATGAATATTCAACCAGAAATACTGCAGAATATACTGAACTAAACAAAACCACACAGAACAATTGAAGTGTATTAGAATGTACACTTGTTAGTTTATACAGACAACTTCTAAAGATAACAAAAGTCTGCAGAAAATGAAACAAGAACTTAAAGCTGGTAGAAATGAATCTTCAAGATCAAGAAATGGGATGGCTCAATCTCAACAAATATTAAAATCATTCCAAAGCTTATACATAAAGATCAGGAGTGATTGTTGCTTTCTGGACACAGTGTAAAACCTTGGTTATAATCTTTAAATCTTTAAGAGGTTACTGCCTGATCACCAAAGGACTTTCTTCCATTATCTATCTCTCAATTGTTAAAATATATAGAGGACCCTTCTAAAGATGGTCCCATTATCATAGGACTATGCTTCTTGTACATAGAAAAAAGTATTTTCCAGTGAGGCTCCTAGGTTATGGAACAAAGACATTTGAGAGCTATGTTTGGTATAGAGCCGAGGTGGCACAGTGGTTAGAGTGCAGTACTGCAGGCTACTTCAGCTGACTGCTAGCTGCAGTTCGGCGGTTCAAATCTCACCGGCTCAAGGTTGACTCAGCCTTCCATCCTTCCGAGGTGGGTAAAATGAGGACCCAGATTGTTGGGGGCAATATGCTGACTCTGTGAACCGCTTAGAGAGGGCTGTAAAGCACTGTAAAGCGGTATATAAGTCTAAGTGCTATTGCTATTCCTCTCTCACACTGTACTGCAAACCTGTAAACATTTGCCTCTTTTGTCAGGCTTTCTACTGTGAGATAATTTTTAAAAATTATCTAGGCATTAATTGCTATGTTTCAGGTTTTTTAAAAGAAGTTAGCTACGTGAAGTGTTTGCTAAATCAGAAAGGTTGTGTAGATTACCAAAGAAATAAATAATGGCATACATACTAATTGCACAACAAAGAAGGGCCTATATATAGGAACTATGATCAGGTTCATATAGCCTTGTTTCTTTTTTTTACCAGAACTGTAACCTACTTATAATACAAGGACAGATAACATCTGGGACAGAAACGAGGGATCATTTTCAACTGGCAACTGGCAGAGACTTTGAAATTTGGATCATCCTTAAATACCATCCTGTGTATGCTTAACCTTGAGAACAGGATACAGTGGGGAGATATGAAAGGATACTTCAAGTTTCTGAAAAAATGTCACTCAGAAGACCAAGATACATCTTTCCTCGTTGCATGGTGGAGAACCATCTTAAGGTACAGGGAGGAAGTTTCTGGTGAATGATTGAGGGTAAGAGCAGCTTGTTATGGAAGCAGTTATTCAGAACGCTTATGCTCTCCCTTTGCTGGATCTATTTAAGCAAAGGTTGAATGTATGTACATATGTGTTTTATTTATTTGTTTTATTTATTTGTTTTATTTATTTGTTTTATTTGTTTTATTTATTTATTTATTTATTTATTTCCCACCTTTATCACTTTTACAAATAACTCAAGGCAGCGAACATATCCAACTCATATGCCTCCTCCTACTTTCCCCACAACAACAACAACCCAGTGAGGTGAGTTGGGCTGAAAAAGAGTCACCAAATTGACTTTCAGGGCTAAGGCAGCACTAGAACACTCACTGTCTTCTGCTTTGTAGCCTGGTACCTTAGAAACGTTTTAATTTGGAATTCCTCCAATGAACAAGTGATTGACTGAGCAGCCTGAATTCTTAGTTCAATGACTTTCTTTCCACTATTCATTTTTAAAAAGGTTTTCCTCTGATATATTGCAATTCTGAATTTTAATACCTAAGATGGGATATAAATAAAAATGTCAAAGAAACAGGACTAGTAGCACAAAATCATGCAAGTGGGACAGTTCTCTTATACAATGGAAACTAAGTTGTTCTATAAGTCATCTACTTTTTTTGTTCAATTTTTTACTTCCTTTTTACTTTTAACTTCCTCTTGGTCAACTAATAAGATGTTTACTGGATTCTGGCTACATTCTTTCATGAAATGGAATGTTGGTGCAACAGAGACATTCAACAACACATTGAAACTCTTTCATTATTTCACAGGAATTTTGAACATAATGTTTACTGCTGAGACACTATTTAAATGAGAAGAAAGGAGGGTCACAAATATTTTGCAAATGATTATAAAATATACAGTTAGGTTTTTGTAAAGACATGAAACCTATGGCTTGGTATATGGTACTGGGCTAAAATTCCCCAAAGTCCCCCCCCCCCCCCCTGCCTTGGACCATGAAAAAAATTATGGTACTGGGCTAAAATTCCCCAAAGTCCCCCCCCCCCAACCTGCATTGAACTATCAACCAATTTACCTGCATTATAACAAGAAGTAATGGGTAGATTGGTTTATAGTTCAATAATTAGCAGATTATATTCTGTATATTTGTTTTTAAAAGACACAATTGTATATTTAAATGACTTAATTGTATAATTTGCAGAGTGAATCTTTTCACCTATACCATTTGAATATATATTCTAAGGAGAATCAGTATTCATTATTTTAAGTATAAAAAAAAGCGTCACCTTTGAGAAAATAAAATGTCTTGTTTCTTTAAAATATTTACATGAAAGTTCACCTAAATATTCAATTTTGTCCAGAGTGGTGCCTTCCAGATAAATTGTAATTACAATTACTGAAAGTCTTACAGTATCTAGAAGGATCATGCTAAGTATTTGTCATCCCAGTGCAATGGATGTTATGATGTTTTAGGAACCTTGACAAAGTTGTAACCAAATAGACACTTATACAGTTATTCAGAATGTAATCTAGTTACTTTCATAGCAGGATTGAAATTTTAGGATTGTTCTTCCAAGCAGTATCAAATTTATAGAATCCTAAATTTTGGATACTTTGAATGAACATTAGTATGCAAGTATGAGCCATCTTTCTTAATACAAAGATAACATTCTTGGCTCCCACCTGATGCCCATAAAAGCTTCACTTACTGAACAATATAGTTCAGCTTCTATTGAAGTCTACCACGAAAAATCTGGAAGAAAGTGTTTGCTGTTGTCTCTTATAGTTTTCTGGATTTTTGTAGCCCAGATTTTGTAGCTCTGATTTAAACATGCTTCTAAGTTGCTGCTTTTTAGAGCCGAGGTGGCGCAGTGGTTAGAGTGCAGCACTGCAGGCTACTTCAGCTGACTGCTAGCTGCAGTTCGGCGGTTCAAATCTCACCGGCTCAAGGTTGACTCAGCCTTCCATCCTTCTGAGGTGGGTAAAATGAGGACCCAGATTGTTGGGGGCAATATGCTAACTCTGTAAACCGCTTAGAGAGGGCTGTAAAGCACTATGAAGCGGTATATAAGTCTAAGTGCTATTGCTATTGCTATTTTAAACTCCTGCTATAATCACTTTTTCGAGGTTGGATCTTCATCCTGACAATTGTAGTAACATTAGGAACACCCAATGAGTATGAGAAATTCTCTGGTGCTCTAAAGAAGGCACAACAAACTCCATACACAATCTGAGGCAAGAGTCCCCCACGGGCAACCTGACAAGTCTGCCTCTTTCTTCTGGACCTGCCTATTTTTCTGGACTGCAGACTCTTATATTCCATTTGAATGCCATATCCAGTCCTTTGCCTGAATAAGACTGTGCACTTCATCCTTTAAAAAGATTCACAAGATCTCCAGGAAAGATCTAAACACAAACAAGCACTTTAAAGTTATATTTAAATAGATATACACTTCATTATATATCTTCCCTGAAATGCATGGGAGTGAAAAGTGCTTAATTTTGCTGGATTATGCCCTGAATGGGCAAATTTTCACATGTGTACTTGGAATTTTATATATATGAAAATATTGTGTTAGAGTAAATATGCATATGAGACAAATTCAGTTCAGCTTCTGATGTTTCTAACTATTTATGTGGTCCCTAGAAGTGGAAAATGACTTGATGGCATATAATCAATCAATTAATTAATCTAATATCTCCCAACTTTAACTTAATATTATTTTCTATTCACATGCATAAGGTCAACAATGAAAATATCAAAGCATAAAAATATGAAAGCATAGAAATACAAGATAAAACAACACATGCAAACATTCTTAACATTTAAAAGTCTGAGTAAGTAGGTGTGTCTTCAATATTTTCCTAAATGACCTATCATGAATGTCATAAATAAGGCTCCAAAAGTAGAAGCATTTGCAAAATAGCAATAGCATTTAGACTTATGTACCATTTCACAGTGCTTTACAGCCTTCTCTAAGTGGTTTACAGAGTCAGCATATTGCCCCAACAATCTATGTACTCATTTTACTGACCTCGGAAGGATGGAAGGTTGAGTAAACCTTGAGCCAGTGAGAATCAAACTGCCAAACTGCTGGCAGCTGGAAGTCAGCAGAAGTAGCCTGCAGTAGTGCATTCTAACCACTGTGCCACCATGGCTCTTACTGTAGGACCATTACTGTAGATCTTAATGTCCAACGTGTTTTGAACAAGAAAAGCAATCCATCACATTGTCAGACCTTGGTCTGTTCATGTCCCACTTAGAATATGTGATATGAAAATGTGATTGTTATTTATATCTCTTTCCTTAATGATACTAATAAATAAGCAAATGCTGTTTTTAAACATTTTAAGATGCTGTTTATAAAAGAAACTACTCTCATTTCATTTGTCTAAATGCTATACACTAGGTGGTGCCCATGTCTCTCATATCTCATTTCTATTTAAGGCAACCAGAAGTTAAAATTATACCTAATTTGTGAAATCGGTTTAGGGATAATTATAAAACCAAGTTTAAAACAGATTGATGAAGATCTTGCCAGATGGAAGCAGTTTTTGCCTTTCTTTCTGAAGGGTTGTGAGTGTAGTTAGAAGGATATGCTGTATATTCCTGCATGTAATCTATCTAACACAGATATTTCTTTCTTTTCCCTTAAATCACTAACAGTGATATTCTCCTTACAATTATAAGTTTATCCCATTATTTTATTCTTCTAGCTGATTAAATATAGATAGGCTGAGGTTAATTCTCAGCAGAACATAGTTAGTTTTTCTTCCAAGGAAAAATGTTCTTGACAAAGTCATGACATTTTGTTCTGCATGTACTAATCCACTCAACATGCCAACTTCTCTATACCAGGAGACTGCATTTTTAAGATACTGTGAAAGACAGATGACTTAATTCAGTTTCATCCATCCATGCCTGGCCATTCTGTTTTCTATGTGGGTGGTTCAACAGCATTGTATTTATAGTCAAACTGGATACAACTGACCTTTCTAAACCACCAAGCTTATGGGCAGGTGAATAGGAAGGTCAATTTCTCTAAAAATTTCCAAGGCAAGGAAAAATTCTTTAACAATATTTCAAGCAGCATGACTGAAAATGTTTGAGCATAACTGAAATGTGGGAAGGAAGGAACATTTGAAGAGCAATAGAGAGAAGGTTGCATATATGATGCACACAACATGTTGCCATCTCATAACTGAATAAATACAACAAACAAACAAACAAACAAACAAACAAACAAACAAACACACACACTATGCTCCAATGCAAAGCCATTTTCAAAGCTAATCCCCTTTCATAAAACTAAATGAGAACTTGCACAAAAATAGTTGCTGGTCCCCTCCCACACACACACTTTCAGGGCTAGAATATGTCAAAATGCCACCAGAGGTAGAAAAAGGAAGCATGTTGTGAGTCAGTGAGTCCACAAATTCTAGAACAAAAAAGATAATGTCATGTTCTAGCAGTAAGTAATTCTTAGTATTTCATGGTTACTCTATTACTCAACTGTGATCCCCATCCAATTCATTTCTTTAAGAAGAAGGTCTTATTTTCTTATTTGATCACTTCAATAAAGTTCATTAAGTTAATCTTAATAAACTTGCACAAAACTGATCTGCATTTTCAAGAACTATGCTATGAGAGAGATATGTAACATAAGTGCTCTGTAACAGAAGTATTTACCATAGCCCTAGATGAATTCACCCTTGATTTTCTTTAGAAATTAATTGAATACCTTAAAAAAGATAGTACAGACTCTATATAGTGTGCTAGCAATGAGACATGCCTTGAAGATAGATGTGAAATAACTTTTTGTACAGCTCAAATTTAAGTTGTAGTGCCTTGTTATAGAATAATGGCATATACAAAAAGGGAATTATTTTGTGATGTGCGCTGAATATTTGAGAAAGCCAAAGAATACCCCAAAGAAGTCACTATGTGCTTCATTGATCATGTCAATCATGTCAGACTGTGAAATGTGCTTAGAAAAATGGAATTCCAGAACAGCTCATTATCTCATGAGAAACTTATGTACAGGTCAGAAACTTATCTACAGATAGA
This sequence comes from Thermophis baileyi, assembly GCA_003457575.1. NCBI lineage: Eukaryota > Metazoa > Chordata > Lepidosauria > Squamata > Dipsadidae > Thermophis > Thermophis baileyi. Next base: position 343,742 of record QLTV01000376.1, read on the forward strand.
ACATGGAGAAACTGTTTGTCTCCATTTTGGCAAATGAGTGACACAAAGCTATATGTCCACCCTTTATTTATTCAACCTATATGCTGAATTTATATTAAGGGAAACTGTAGTGGAAGTAGATGATTTTAAAATTAAAGAAAGAAACACCAACAATCTCCACTATGCTGATTACACTTCGCTAATAGCTGAAAATGCAAATACAAAGGATCTGCAAGGCCTAGTAATAAAAGTCAAGGAGTATTAAAATGGGACTAAAATTAAATATAAAGAATATAAAAACTTCTATCTACTTGTTCTACAACAAGTAGAACAACCAGCCTTAGAATTGGTAATATTCTACCAAAATATTCTGCCTTTCAGGATTAACCATCTATAGAAAAGTAATCAAGAAATATGCTGTAGACTAACACTTGGTAAAGTAGCCATGAAGTCTTAGAAATAACAGAATAACAGAGTTGAAAGGACCTTGGAGGTCTTCTAGTCCAACCCCCTGCTCAGGCAGGAAATCCTATACCATTTCAGACAAATGGTTGTCCAATCTCTTTTTAAAAACCTTTATTATTGGAGTACACACAACTTCTGGAGGCAAATGATATTCAGATGCTGTGATGAAAGGTCAGAATAGAGGAATTCATGGAATTCCCCTTGACACTCTAAGAAAATAAAAATTGGACTTTAGAGAAAAAAACATATAAAGAGTTTTGAATTTTGGTATTAGAGAGGACCACTGAGTATACCACAGCCAGCCAAGAAAACAAACAAATGGATCATCAAGCAAACCAACCTAGAGAAGGGAAACGAATGACTAGGTTCATAGCATCCCACTTCAGACACATTATGTAAAGACTATGTAATACTCTAGAAAAATCTCTAGGATGGGAAAGCTAGCTATCTTCACCTCATTTGAATATTAACAGAGAAAATCTTCCAACTGTGGCAATTGGAATGAGCAGTGATTGAAAACATCTAAAGAGGGCATAACCAGATAATTACCATACAATTTAAAATGTATATTCCCTTTTTATATATACAGTAGTGTTTCCTAAACCCTTACTGAAGGAAAAAGGCTAAAGTTAAAAGTTCTGACTGAAAGAGAGGAAACACAATTTTCTCCCCTTCTATAAGCTGATGCAATGACCTTGCTATCAATTTCTGTCAATAAAACAACATTTATCTGCACTTTAAGTGGAAAAATACTGAAAATACAAAGGCTTTCCAAAAGTTAAATTTGGAAAGGCAGAACACTGGCAACTCTTTTGGAAAAAAGAAAGGGACAATAGAGGAGAGAATTTTAGATTATGGAGAACAAGATTTATTTGCTGTATCTTTACTAAACATCCCATTTATGTCATTGACGTATCCCATTCCATAGAAATGTGGATATTTAAAGGCTATGTAGCTATAGTAGACATATTCCTTGGAAAATACTCCATGCTAACTGAAACCAAAATAGTTCCGTACACTTATAAGGATAATGATGTTATGCAAAATGCTCAAAATGCTGTAGCCACAATATAATCCTTTCATTTTATCAGAGAAACACAATATATTCCAAAAGCTATGTTCAATGAAGGTTAACAGGCAATAACTGTATCGTAGTCATTTAGGACCTTATACTTCCCTTACTCCTTTTGAAAGTTTGAATCTAAATTCCTAAAGTCTGTGTTGCAAGTAACCTCTTGCAAACCACATATAGTATGAAGGAGGGCAGCAGGGCTGGTAAAAGTTAAAATGGGCACATGGACTCGCATCAGAGCCTTCTGGCTGAAGTTATTGAATTTCTCCACGGTTCTTTGCATATTAAACACAGTTATGAAGCAGTATGGTGTCAGGACAATTTTACAAAAACTAGAATTTCAACTATTCTTAATGATGGATTATGAATATGCACTTAGTGCATTTGTATAGAGACAGGACAAGTCTGCTTACTCAATAATGTTTTCTGAAGCATTCAACTCCATTTTTCAAACATATTAACATCATATAACTACTCCAAATTCCAAAATGCACTAACTTTAAAATGCTTCAATTCTCTTTCCACAGTTCATTAAAAAAAGTTCCCTATGAGCTTAAGACTATGTCCCTAGAGACATAAAGCTATTGGTTATTATTTTTTTTATTTTTTTTATTTTTTTATTTTTTTATTTTATTATTTTATTATTTTTTTATTTTATTTTATTTTATTTTTGT
>QLTV01000376.1:355803-380295 GCA_003457575.1 Thermophis baileyi
CCTGCATAACAGAACTGGAGGAACTGTCTGTAATCCTTATTAATAGCAATATGCAGGTAGGCCTCCATCAGGTCCAAAGAAGCTAAAAAATCGCCCCGGTGAACACACCCCAGAATGGACCTCAGGGAATGCATCTTAAACCTGCGGTAAGTTATATACAGGTTAAGACGCTTGAGGTCCAAGATGGGGTGCCATTCACCCGAGGGCTTAGGCACCAAAAATAAAACAGAATAAAACCCCAAACCCCGTTGGGACGGGGGGACAGGTTGAATGGCCCTGATGTCCAGCCGGTGCTGGACCGCCACATCCATCAGGGCCCGCTTAGCAGGGACCCTGGAAACAGGGCACAGTATAAAGGCTTCAGGGGGAGGAGCAGAGAATTCCAGCTCCAGGCCAGTACGAACCGTAGTCCTAACCCAGGAATCCCGTATTGTCAGATCCCACATAGCTGAGAATAGAGAGAGCCTACCCCCGATGGGAGGATCAGAAGCATCCATAACGGGATCTACGAAAAGGACGGGAACCACCACCCCGGAATGGGCGATTGAAGGACCTCCCCCTAACGGATCTGTCTTGTTGGAAATGCCTAGACCCATACTGACCCTGGGGCCAGGAAAGGCTGGAGCCCTGGTCAGCTGATCGAAAGGGCCACCTACTATACGGGGACTGGTGAAAGGCACCCTTCCTAATGAGGGAGGGGAGGACCTTTCTATGATCTCTGGACTCCACAAGAATGGGATCCAAGGAATCACCAAATAGCTGTTGGCCCCGGAGGGGAGCAGACGCCAGATGCCACTTGTGTCATGGATCAGCAGACCACTGTCGCAGCCAATGCATTCTGCGGGTGACAGCCGTCGCGGCAATCGCTTTTGAGGCAAACCGAGCGGATCTGACAGCCGTCGCGGCGATCGCTTTTGAGGCAAACCGGGCGGACTGTAGAGTAGCATCAGCCGCAAACTGAGTCGCCGCGATGACCTTGTTGAGGTCTTGTTGGATTCTCAGGTCCGTAGGCGACACCTGCTCCTGGATTTGCCGCAGCCAAATGAGCGATGTTCAAGCGAAAAAGGATGCAGACGAAGAAGCCTTAACCGCCCAGGCAGTGGCGTGGTGGGCCTTCAGCAAGGCCTGCTCCATGCGGCGCTCCTCCGGCTTCAGGAGCTCCTCTGCCTCCCCGGGCATGGCGTTGGGAGAATGCAACGCCGTCACCGGACCATCCACCGACTGAGGACTCAGCAAGGAAGCCAGGTCGGGAGCAACATTGAAAAACTTCTTATCGAGAGAAGACGGCATAGTCCCTGAAGCCGGCGCCGACCACTGACGTTGAACATTATCTATGAACAATTGCGGGGCCGGGATGATATCAAGTTCTGGCAAATGTTCAGCAAAAAGGGGCTCCTGCAAGGAAGAAGACCCCTCCAATGGCCCAGAAATAGGGAAAGGAAAACCAGCAGCATTAGAAGACCCCTCCAATGGCCCAGAAACAGGATTAGGAAGGCCAGCTGCATTATGAGCCTTGAAAAGCAGAGACTTAAACAAGGCAGGAGGGAAAAGACCCGAGGGTACCGGGTGGTCCGGCAGAAGTCCCTCATCCTCCGACAACGCGAACTCGTCCCATTCGCCCTCCTCCAATGGAGATTCCCCATTGCCTTCACTGGAAGCGGAGGAATCCTGGTCCAGACTGCGCGAGCGGTGGGTAGCTCTAACAGCGTCCAAAGGCGGCAGGGACCGAGACGAATGGGCAGCATAAGACGGCCCTGGATGAGCCAGATGTTGAAGGCTCGCCAAACTCTGCTGAACAGCCGCCGCAATAATGAGCTGCAATGAGGTTGGGTCTATAGCCGCCGCTGGAGCAGTCGACAATGTGGCCGCAGCAACAGGGGTCCCTGAGTCCAAAGAAACCGTGGCCACTGATGGCAACACCGCTAGGCCTGTAGAAGCAGATGCTGATGGCGCTGACGCTGTCTGAGCCATGGGAGTTGCAGCGGAGGAGAACGGTGCCTGACCAACGATCAAGGCACTGGAGGCAGGACCCACTGACGTCGCAGAAGGGGCCAAAACCGGGTTTGAAAATCCAACCGAACCCCAAACATCAGCTGAGATAAGGGACAGGCCCGGACGATCCAGGGCTAATTGATCCCCGTGACCGGCCCCCAGGGAACAGCACGTAGCAAGCGTCTGATCTCTGCGTTCTCCCACGTTATGATCGGCCCGAGATGGACGGGACTGGGCCCGGCTCCTCTTGGGGCGTGGAGGGGATTGATCCCCGGCCGGATCTGCCCTGGACGATTTTCGCTGCCTCTTGCCAGGAGGCTTAGTGGCCTTTGAGGATGAGCTGACCTCAGCCATACGTAAAAACAAGGCTATGTGCCAAATCACCCACTGAGTCCCACACTCACAAAATGGCCGTCGGCACTTCAGAGGCTGACAGGAACCGTAAAATGGCCACTGCTGTGTGAAAGACAGGCCGGGCCGGCAAATGGCTGCCGCGCAGAAAGGGCGCGAAATTTACTGCCCAGAAGCCTCACCAAGGGCAAGCCCTGAAAAGGTTTAGGCACTTACTGGAACTGGCTGCTATGAAATCCGTGATAGAAAGAGGGGAGGGGGGGCGATCCGAAAGCGAGCAAGCCTGACTTTCAATCCCACATCCCCGCAGCCAAACAGCCCTGAAGCCTGGAGGCTAATGGGCATCCTGGAGAAGCCTGAGGGAGTGGAGCACGCTGCGTAACCTTCACAACGCAGCGAAAAGGCGAGCCGATTCCAAAGAAGGCTGCTCAAGCCGCCTGCAGGCTCCACGCTCCAGCGGAAAAATCCGCTCCAAGGTTCCTCAAACAGGGAGGCCGATCAAACGGCCCTCATAGCCTGGAGGCGCAAGCGCCGATGTCAAAGGGCTACAGAACCCCTGAAACAGGGAGGCCGATTAATGGCCCTCGTAGCCTGAAGGCGCAAGTGCCGATGTCAACGGGCTACGGAGCTGACAGCCATCAGCGGCAAGGGGCCAAGCCCACAAGCCAACCTCCTCCCCTGGTTTCCAGCTGACAGAGGAAGGCACACTCACAGTCAGTGTCTTTAATTCAAATAGATGATGGAGAAATCCAAATAGTAGAAAGGCAATCAGATGCAAGAAGAAAACTCAAACCCACGTCTTTCCTTACTGAGGACTGAGTCTGAACTGGGATAAGATGGCGGACGGAGCAAGAACTTTGATTGACAGACTCAGTCCTCATCCTGATTGGACGAGACAACCCTATCTGAATGCTAGCTCCAACCTCCATGGAGAAAATCCTTGATCACATGAAGTTAATTCATAAATGGAGGAAGTTTTCTGCTGGGTAGGCTGTCAAGCTCTATACATAAAGAGTTGTAAAAAGGACAACATAGATGTGAGATGTAATTGTTCAACTTCCTTGTGTGTAGAATATAAAAAGATAAAGTTTCCTTTCTCTTTATAGCATGGGCATGTATTTTTTTTATTGGCAATATGGAAGTGGCATGTCATTGTCTTCTTCCAGGAGAGAGAGAGAGACAGAGAGAGACATAGAGACACCAGTTTGATTTCAAGCCCTTGCTTTCCAAATGATTGCAAATATTTTAGAATATGCTGACCTGCTTTGTAGCAGAGATGTATCAATAATATTTAGCAAAATTCAGTTGTAACACATATTGTGTGTTGGAGTCAAATAATTTGGAAAGGACTTTCATTTCACAAAACAGAGTTTGAATTTTGTGTGTGTGTTCAGTTCTGGGCCTCAGTGCATTTCCTGATAAGAAAAATAAGCCCTAGGTATAGAAAATAGGGATGTCATATCCACGGAACTTGCAAGTTACATAAAATGTCAAAAGTAATGAAATGCTAAACCTGTGCCTAATTTTAATCTACTGAAAGATTTATTGTGAACACAGGCAGTGAGAGGAAAGAAATGTAGCCTTTAAGAATGACAAGAGAGGTTATGTAGGTGAATATTAATATAAAGCCCAAATTATAACTGAATTGCTCATAGTTGCATAATGCATATTGCTAATATCCCTTTACCATAATATCCTTGATTACCTAAATAGGTAATCAAGAAATGGTTTTGGAATGTCTCTGATAAAAATAAACAGCTCTTCTATCTGATGCCTTTGCTTTTCTATTGTTTTAGAATGGAAAACTGCTGCCTTTTTCAGACGTTTTGCCTACCTACAAGATTCTACAGAGTAGCAGCAGATTTTAAGCAGAGCGGAACAAATGTTAAGAAGTACACAAAATAAAGCCGGAACAGAAGGTTATAAGGTTTAAATATTAGTTTTAAGTCATCATGGTTTATATTCTGACTCCTTTTGTAAGAATCATAAAATCTGAAACTAAATTTTATAACATTTTCGGGCCAAAGATATGATTTGAATGTATTGTACCAGGATCAGAATGAGCAGGCTTAGTGCAAAATGGGATGTTATTTCACTTAAATATAGTGCATTTATTTGCATACAGGCAGAACTACCTATGCTTTAATGTTAAGAATTTAAAAAATTGTAGTAAGTTTTCAAGAGGCCTGCATCATGAGATGGAAGTCTCGGGATTCAGCTTGTTGTATATTTTACTGTCCCAGTTTAGGGATCTTTATGAACTGAACTGTTTCTGTCATAATCAAATTATTTTTTTAAATGATAGGTTAACTTAGTTCTAGGCAGGGGTGGGTTCCTCCCGGTACGGACCGGTTCTCCCGAACTGGTAGCGGCCTGCTGGTGATGTCACGATGACGTCACCAAACCGGATCGGTCGGTGCCGGTCTGTGGGGGCCGCCATCTTTTTTTTTAAAAAAAAATTGATTTTTTTTTCCTTCTGAGCATGCGCAGAAGCCGACTTCCGGCACTATGCATGTGGTTACCATCTTTTTTTCGGCTTTTTTTGGGGGGTGTGTGTGATTTTTTGTTACTGCGCATGAGGCGCGCCCACACGGCGTGGGAGGGAGCGAACCGGCAGCGAGGTAAGTTGGAACCCACCCCTGGTTCTAGGCAACCATGTTGTAGAGACTTGCAGTGTAATAACCAGTCTTTGATTTTGTCAGAGTTGTGTAGCCTGCAAGGTTTTCTTCATATCTGAGATTTCTGTTACCCTGCAGATTTAATATGTATTTTCTCATCATGTTCTTATTTTCAAAGTAAAGGAAAAAGAGATATTTGTTTAATTTGAATGACATTAAATGGAACATTTCAATCATTTTTGTTTATATTTTAGCTTAATATTAGTATCTTGCAAATCTGAAGGAAAGGATGTCTATACATCATACAGTAGAAAGTTAGAGATATTTAGGAAAATGGGTGAAGATGAAGAGAGAGGGAGGAGGAAAAAGCAGAGCTGTCATCAAGCTATCACTCCCCAAACATGCTGCTAATCTTATTCAAAAAAGCTTCTTATGAATCTGAATGTAGGTCTTGCATTATGAAAAATAACTTGTATGCATAAAAAATAGGACATCACACAATGATCCTTATTTAAGGGAATCTTCTAGTGGAGAAAGTACACAGAGAAGGCTGCATTATAAAAGATAAATCTTCTGACGGGTAAATAAATTAATCCTGCACACTGAGCTTCTTAGATATGTAAACATTCTTCAAAAGTAGTAAATAACACTGTTGTTCCAAATTTATTTAGAACAAGTCTATAGCTCTGTCTTAACTTTGCTAGTAATATCAATGCCCTCCTTCTCAAAATGTCCTCCTATACTGCCCACTGTAGAGATGGAAGTTCCTAGGAGGGATGACCAAAGAGTAGCTGGTGCATATGCATGAAGGATCACTAAATGTGGGAAAATCATCCCAGGTGCCCTGCTAAAGAAAGCAGGCACCTGTATCAGTCAGCAGTAACATAGAAAGATGCTGCATGGAAACATGAATTTCATGCTGTGTGGGAAAAGGCAATGTAAACCTATCCTGTATTTTACTAAGAAAGCCAACACTATATGATAGTGTCAGGAAATGGACCTTTCAGGGCAGATGGCATTCTGCCATCTTATAGGTAGTTCTCAACTTACAACCATTCATTTAGTGACCATTCAAAATTACCACAGCAGTGAAAAAACTAACTGGTTTTCACATTTACGACTGTTGCAGCATCCTTGTCAAAATTCAGATGCTTGGCAACTGGCATGTATTTATGATGGTTGCGATGTCCTGCGGTCATGTGATCACCTTTTACAACCCTCTGACAAGCAAAGTCAATGGGATTCACTTAACAACCATGTTATTAATAACTGCAGTGATTCACTTAACAACTGTAGCAAGGAAGGTTATAAAATAGGGCAAAATTCACTGACTAGCTGACTTGCTTAGCAATGGAAATTTCGAGCTCAGTTGTGTTCATAAGCTGATGACTAACTGCATGAAGTAATTGCTAAGAATCTTTCAGAGTTCTAATGGTGTTTTTGATGTATCTAGATTAGAAATTTAGTGATGGCTAACAGCTGGTATTGCTGCACAGTAAAAGAATACCCAAAGCTGTAAATACAGAACTGCAGTAAGAACATGGAACATAAGAAGCATGAGCATAAAAAACCTCAACCCATTCAAACATAAAATGACTTATCTTCATATTGGCATCAGAAAATTCATATGGACTGGAATTGGGCACTTTCAGTAAGAAGATTGCACTCAGGAAGCGCATGCACGCACGTGCGCGCGCGCACACACACACAGAGAGGAACTGCACTGCTTGCATATATAGGATAGAGCAAAAACAGTATTTTAGTGCAATGGTGTCAATAATTAAATAATGTCTTTATAGGCAATCATTATATGATAATTATCCAAATTTATGTTCCAATCACTGTTGCAGAAGAAGGGGACGTCATTGGGTTTTATGGCCAAATTCAATTCAAAATTGAAAGAAGATCCAGGCAAGATGTTCTGCTTAGGAGACTTGAATCAAAGTTGGAAATAATGAGGAAAATATAGTTGGTCTAGATAATGTAGACTTGGAAACAAAAGTGAAAAGAGAGGAAAAACTTTTCAGTTCCTTCCAATCAAATTTATTAATTTCTAAGATATTTCAAACAACCAAAACAATGCTCATGTACATGACATCATCAGATAGAACACTCAGAAATCAAATAATTGACTATATTTTGGCCCAAAGAAAAAGTAGATTACAAACTGTTCATTAGTTCCAAATTAAGGAAAAGAAGAATAACAAAGCTAACCAAGCCAAGTCTGATAGCTGAAAATGCAAATGATTTGCAAACTCTTGTAATGAAAGTCAGCAAGGTCAATGAAAAATGAGTCAATGCTTAAATATAAAGAAGGGCACATTAATGACAATAGGTATATAACCAGTCTTAAAATAGACAATAACTTAATGATACATAACTTTTGCCTTTCAGTAATGGCTATCAACAGCCGATAATTACACCACAGACTATCCTTCTTTAGAATAGCAATGAAGGTCTTGGAAAAAAATATTCCAATGCCATGATGTGTCTGGGCAGAAAGAATGGGGATTAGACTCTAATGATTTTTTTAATAATTTGCATGTAATCAAACTTGCTTGCATATAACTTAGAAGGAAGCAACTGTACAGATAAATTGACATTAAAATTAGAACCAAATAAACTCCTCGTCCTCCTACTTATGTAAGATTAAAACCAGATTACAGAATATGAACAAAATAGTTGCAAATCATATTAGTATAATCTACAAATACAACCTCATATTTTAACTGCCTGATATAGCATTTGTGAAAACTGGGAAAATTTAACGATTTTATGATTGGAATTCTTGCGGTAATCAATCTAACAGTTTTTAGGAAAACAGTTGCCTTTTCTGGACTGGTACCCAATTCCTTTCCTAGTGATTCAGTGTATAAGATGATGGATGGTTGCAAACACTATATTTAGTATAGACGTGTTGTTCTGGTCTCTAATTTATTATTAGAATCACTTCACAGAGAGAGATGGGCAACCAACAAGGGGGAGAGAGAGAGAGAGAGAGAGAGAGAGAGAGAGAGAGAGAGAGAGAGNAGGAGGACAGGAGAGAGAGAGAGAGAGAGAGAGAGAGAGAGAGAGAGAGAGAGAGAGAGAGAGAGAGAGAGAGATTACCTTCTTTTCTTACTTTAGTTCAAAGTTTAATTGTATTTTCACTTCCATGAACATCTTCCTCTCTGCATATCAGTTCCAGCATGATGCATACCAAAATTAGGCAATATTTTAGCACTTTCATTTATTCTGCACCACACTTGACCTATGATTCATCCCAATTAGCTTGTTATCATGCACCAGACATTTATATCTTTGACACATACATTTCTTGAAATATCTTTGATGTCATTTGTTGTTTAAAGATATTCCTTCTTTGAATATTCTGTGGACTGTTTTTGATTGCTTATTTTGTTTTTCCTTTGTCTATTTCTGCTTTTTTCCACCCCAGGTTGTAGAATGTTCTGGGATTGTCATATTGAAGAGACTACAAAACTCTGCTTCACATCTTAGGCATGTTTGTTTCTTCTGATCTAAGTACCTGAGTACATTTACCATAAATAAGGTAAAAATTACATGGCAATTCTTCATGGGAAGGAAAGGAAGAAGGATTTTAGAAAAAAACTAAACTCTTCTTTAACTATACTACATATGCAGCAGTTATTTGCACCTAAGTTAATATTTTCAGCAACTGAGGCAGTCGTGATTTAGATGTAACCTTCATGTCATTGAACGTTTAGGCAAACACAGACCCCTACTGTTTGATAGGTATCTACATACCATGTTTCCCCCAAAATAAGACCTTGTCTTATATTTTTTTGAACCCTGAAATAAGTGCTTGGCCTTATTGCCATGCACTCAAAAGCCCGATTGGGCTTATTATCAGGGGATGTCTTATTTTGGGGGAAACAGGGTATGACTTCAGTAGAAATTCCAGTGTGAAATACTAATCTCCAGATTAACAGTTTCTCCTTGCCAATAACTTTCCTAAAATACATCTGGTTTTTTTTCCTATTCTTGAAAAATAAATAATGCCAGATGTTTTTAAAAAATGGATCCAAATACAGAGGAAGAAAAATTACCATTGAAGATCAGGAAAACCATAGTGTTCATTTCTGTTGAAAGATGTATCTTTTGAAGCATACTAATATTAAAACTTGCTATTGGTCAAAGGTCAGGATGAAAGCCATCTCTTTATCTATCATAAATACTTGATTTAAGCTGATGGTGAACCTGTGAGGTCTGCTAAATAAATTAAAAGTTTGAGAACATTAATATATCATTGTAAAATGGGCTGAAATTTGTTAATCCATAACAGTGGTTTAGAAGTGAATGTTAAGCAAAAATGCTATCCTCCTCCCAGATTCTCACGGGATAAAGTGTCTGTCTGAAGGACAGTGGTAAATTTGTGCTAGGGTCATGGATTTTTTTAAGGGAAGGCAAATGATTCAGCTCAAGAATATGTAGGCAGAAAGGCATAAATGTTAGAAGATACCATGAACATGTCTTACAGAATATAAAAAAAAAGAGCAAAATCAGATGCTGAAGGATATGCTGATGTAGAGGATATTGCCTGGTTAATGTGGAGTGGAGGGAAGCTTGCCAAGTCCAGAGATTTCAACCCTGAAATGAAGAGGAAGACTGGGAGAAAAATCCTGGAGTGGATTGTGAAAAATGGGAAGACCAGGAGAATAGTCTGTGTTGTCTGTATCAGCTCCTATCACGACCCACAATTTTCACAAAAGAAAAGTAGATTTCAGAAGCTCCTCAAAACTTTTTTCTTTGTCTAAGTCTCTGCATGGATTCTGTTTGGCTTAAAAAAAAATAAAGCTCATTTTTCAGAATAAAATATGCCTGCGAGCTACCAGTCTTTCTCCTCTGTCCAAGGAACCATGAAAATTGTAATAGCAAAAGATTTGCTTAGCCTTCCTTGCATCTACTATTCAAATTCCAATTACAAAAAGTGGACAGTGATAAAAGTATAAACAAATATTAATTTATCTGCAGCAGCTTGTCCAACTTCATGGCAAGAAATGAAGCTCTCCCTCCAAGAAAAGTTATCACTGCTCCACAAGTAGTAGCTTTAATCAATGGAAAAATGTACTATTTTCAGAAAGCATGATGTAGAATTTTAATAAGTGATGTAAAGTTACAAGTAAAATAAAGAATATCTGAACAGCAAACACCTTTTTGTAAATGTTGATTAACTGCTAGGTGCATAAAGTACCAACATTGCTCAGATGGTGGCAAGAATTACAGAAAAGATTGCAAGCTACTTTAGCAGGGGAACCTGCTGTGTTTGAAGCACCCTTCACTCAGTGTTGGCAGATGAAAGAAGTATTACCCAAGTATCATGAATGTTAATGTAGCTCTCTTTTGTGTGAAACTTTGTTTAGTTTCTTGTACTTATATGAACAATTCAATAGAATTATTCATGAAACAAATTTTTTTTCCTGATGGGATTCAAGGGTTTTGTTCTCTAATTCAGTATCCTATCTTTCTGCTCTTAGAGCACCTTAAATGGAAGTTTTACAGCTATATCAGAGGATGATTGGTGAAATGTGATCACCAAGGGCATTTCATTTAAGTTCTTAATTTCTCCCCTCTCCACTACTGCTTCATAAATCTGCTTATTAACAGAATTTAAATAGAAATTAAACCAGACTGTAATGATTCTTCAATGGATCTTTGGACACTGAAGCTGGATTCCTACTGTGAATATGTCTTAAGAATGAAAAGTAGTACCTTTCATTTGAATAATAATAATAATAATTTGGGGGTAATTTGATTGAAAAAAATCATGCACTAGATCAGGGTCTTTTTTTTTCTTTCAAAATCAGTGGATGCTGGTCATGGAAGTTGCAAGTATAATTAACTGCATGGTGAATGATTCCTCCCCCTTAAATATATTTTTTCTTGTTCAGATTTGAAGAATGTATTTCTGTTAATTCTGCTGAGGTTTTCATTTTTTATTGTTTCTGTTTTTAATTAACAGAGTATTCCTGTGGTACTATGTTTAGAAAAAGATCTTTATTACTAATTTTACTAAATACGAACACTGGGATTTGAAGAACACTTTTGGATTTTCATGCAATTGCCCTAAAGGCTATTTTATTTTTGACAATTGTTGAGGGGGGGGGATGTAAATAAACTAAAAGTGAAGCACATATTTTACATCTTGAATTTGTATCTTGGAAATCTTTTACATTTACTACATTTCATCAGCTAAATGTAATCCACTATAGGAGCAGCTCTCTGACAATCTTGAACCTGTTATATGACCATTTTAACAAAGTGCATTCACTGAAAACTTTGTTCCTTCAGTACCATCCGCTTAAAATACAATCTCCCCATCCATTATCTTGGCCAAAACTCCTGGCAAAATATGGATAGTACTATTTGTGTATAGAATGCCGGCCTTTTTAGAATGGCTCCTTCCTTTTAGTTTTTCAGTAAAGCACAATTATGTTTTCCCCTAGAGCCTAGGGTGGGGTGAATACTATATACAGTAAGCAAGGATTTAAAATTGGGAACTTGTGCAATGAAAAATTGAACTTCCGGAAGGGTATTTTCCATAATCTGAAAAAAGCTCAGCTTTGATGAGATTCTACAGATGAAAGTATGACATCCCCCTCATTTCTTGGTAGATTTCTTGGTAGTTCCTTATTTTGTGGAATAACATGGTATGAATGTCCTATCTTCATGGCAATGTAATTTTTAACTGCTTTATTAATATCCTAGTAATGCATACATTTGACAGAAAGCATGGTCCAAGACACCAATCTACACAACTTAATAAGCAACAATTAATACACTTTAGAAGCAGTCTAAAGTTTAAATCCTTTCAATTGGAATTGTAGTCGGCATAGCAAGACCAATACGTTCTCTCTTTTATGCCTTACTAAAAGCAGGGAAGGTTTTTCTTTTTGCTATTTTTTGCTTTTGGAGTTGCAAAAATCTGTGATATACTGGCATGAGCTTTCACAGCTGGTGTCTCTTGGACAGTGTTGAGCTTCAGAGTTTAGTGACGATAGTTTAGACAGCAGATTTCCTGACATTTTGCTGGCAACTGTGTCTGGCATCTTCAGAAGCAAGGTGGTCTGCTATGCGTTGTCAGAGAAATGGTAGGAAATCTGTTGTCTAGACCAGGGGTCTCCAACCTTGGCAACTTTAAGACTTGTGGACTTCAACTCCCAACAAAGCTGGCTGAGGAATTCTGGGAGTTGAAGTCCACAAGTCTTAAAGTTGCCAAGGTTGGAGACCCCTGGTCTAGACCACAGTCACTAAATCCTGAAGCTCAACCAGGTCCAAGCAATCTATGCTTTACCCATTAATATGTGCCAAGAAAGAACTCTATTGGACAAGCAACGTTGGAAATATGACATAAGAATATGAAAAGCTGTCTTCCAACAGATTGTTAGTGCATGCAATTCAATCTTATTGACTTGATAATGGCTCTGTACGATTTCAGATATTCCTTAGCATTACCTGAAAAAAACAAGACTGCATATTGAAGCTTTTCTATGCAAAGCAGACACTCTTTGCATAACAGAAGGACCTGCTTCACATTAGAGGCTCCTTTCTATGCCATCTGTACTACTATTCCCTCCAGGATCATTTCAAGATAAGACTCTTAAATAACAATGCTGTGAGCTTTTCAATGTAATAAAATGCCTTTGACAGATATCTAAGAAAAAAATAAATTGGTTTCCTGATTTTAGGCAGGTAATTGTTCTTCAGATCTTGCTTTAATGGAATTCCCTTCTTTCAGATTGAGAAACATTTTTTAATGAATGTGGTACAGTACTAGATTCTTACTGGGAAAGCTGGAAACTGAAAGCTTAAAACTGAAAGCTTGTAAAAAGCAAGGTTAGATTTGTATATTAGTCATGATATGTATATATATCTGCACATGTTGTGCTCAGCGGTGGGTTGCTACCGGTACGGCCGGATCTACGAACCGGTAGCAGTGGCGGTGGGAGGCCACCCACCCCGGACACTTCTGTGCATGCGCATAAGCGTTGTGCGTGCACACGAGCGTGTGCGCGAACCGGTAGCGACGGGATTTGTAACCCATTACTGGTTGTGCTTTTTACCAAGAAAAACATTTTACCAAGAAATGTTGACCATGCTGTTATGATGCTTCTCCCTGCCAATGACATTCCTGATTCTAAGATAAAATGATACAAATGATGGAAGAACACTTTAAGCATTCCTTTAAGTAGAAAGGCAGGGTGCAAATCAACTAAATAAATCAAATAAGCCAAAATGTATATACTTTCAAATATTTTTTAAAGTAACTTTTCTTGGAGATACTGGACAATGAATTTTTGGTAGGCAGAATCTGTATTTTTCCACTGAATTGTAACTCCTCATGATGAGGAACCTGTCCAGTGGGATTGTTTGTGTCATGAATCAATTCAGTCCACTTCATAAATTACATAAATCCTACATGCATGTTATTTCAGTCTATATATTTGCTGCCTATCCAGATTTCTTTTTAAAAAGCAGCCTGCCTTAGTCCTAAAATTTTAAACTGAGAACGTGAAACTAATATTAAAAAAAATAGCTTCAATAGAACCAATAACAGAAATATACAGAATGTATAAGTAATTCTGAAACACACACACACACACACACACACACACACACACACACACACCTGTATATATGCACAAACAAACATGGACACACACAAATATATGTATACATATGGACATGTAGACATATAGACATGTCTTACTCAACCCATGTAAGACAGAATAGTTGTAGGTATTTTGACCCTCCAGAGACAAGGTTATTTTTTTTTTGTTTTGTTCTGGATGGGAGTGCACAGACCTGGTGCACAATCTTGAAGAGCAGGTGGCACACCTTTGGGTGATGCAATACTTGTGCACAGTCCTGGACTGGAAGCCCTGCCCTGCCCTGCTCATAGTGACTCATGTCTTTGTAATCTTTTATTTAGATGAATGCAACATGCTCTACATGGGGTTGGCTCTAAAAGCGTTCAGAAATTTCAGCTGGTGTAGAATGCATCTGTGGCAGTAGTAAATGGTGCCAGCTATATGGCACATGTAAGATGTAAATGGGTGATCTGCATTGGTTACTAGTATGTTTCCAGGTACAATTCAAGGTGCTGGTTTAAATTCCTGTATGCATTGGGATCAGTTACCCAAGGGACCACTTATTTTGAAGAGTTTCTACTTATCCAATTTGCTATTTACAGTATATATAATTTGAAATTGTTCACATCTATTTCTGTGAGAAACATCACTACATTGGTCTTTAACAGAATAATGTTCAGATATATTCTCTATGCTTCTTAAAAGCAAGGCAACACTAATTACAAATCATTTGAGTTTGCATCACCTGTATGCAAAAGTAGGTCAGCATCAGTGGTGGGATTCAATTTTTTTTACTACCGGTTCTGTGGGCGTGGCTTGGTGGGCATGGCGTGGCTTGGTGGGCATGGCAGGGGAAGGATACTGTAAAATCTCCATTCTCACCCCACTCCAGGGGAAGGATACTGTAAAATACCCATTTCCTCCTGATCAGCTGGGATTCCGGAGGCAGAGAATAGATGGGGGCGGGGCCAGTCAGAGGTGGTATTTACCGGTTCTCTGAACTACTCAAAATTTCCTCTACCGGTTCTCCAGAACTGGTCAGAACCTGCTGAAACCCACCTCTGGTCAACATTCACATCTCCAGCCATTACACCTCTAATATTAACACAAGTATTTTTAAAAATTCTTTTACTACATTAAACAATTAAGCAGACATATGAACCTGACTTACTCCCTGTTCAATGATGAACCTTTCTCTAAGTATTCTATTTATTCTCTTTACTTACACTTTACTTTCATCATATACAACTCTTATTGCAACCAGTGGTCAATTTCACATTTGTGCAAAATGTGAATAAATTTTTTCCATAATTAAAGCTTCTTTTCATTATCATATTCTTACTGTAAATGAAAAACATAACAGTAATATTTCTTTCTCACATTCATGCATTTCACAGTGATTTGATCAAGTGCAAAAATTTAATATGCACACCTGTCTGGCATAAAATTACATTGCACAATTGTATTCATTCTTACAGAATTCTGCTAAACAACTTCCCAGGTACACTTAACAAATTATTTCCTGATAGTTTTACATTCACTCCTTTTATGTAGGAGACTAATAGCATCATTTTTCCAATCCTCAGGCACAGAAAATAGTCTGCATACATACATAACCATTGTATTAACACATCACATCTATATTTTAAAGTGTCTCCAATTACACAATCTCACTGCAACTCAATCATTTTTTTAATCTTCTCATAAAATGTTGACTTATTTTCCATACATTTTCCTTGCACATTATTTATTTATTTAGAAAATTTATATTGCTGCCTATTCGCACATGGCGACTCAAGGTGGCTTACAGAACATAAAAACACAATATAAAATAAATAAAATTAATAAAAAATGAAAATAATAAAACAATAAAACAAACACCCCAGCAACAACACACATTCATACAAGCCATTTAATGGGTTCCATCTCGCTGGCAGAACCACATATTCATGACCTTCTGAAAGAGTGATAGAGTGGGAGCCAGTCTAATTTCCAGAAGGATAATGTTCCAGAGAGAGGGGGCCATCACAGAGAAGGCCCTTCTTCTGGGTCCTCCCAGATGTATCTCCTTAGGGGACGAAACTAGCAACATTCCTTGTGTCCCCACTCTAGTGGGTTGGGTAGATGTGACCAGCAAGAGACAGTCCTTCAACCTGATCCCAAGTCATGAAGGGCTTTAAAGGTGACAACCAGCACCTTGAATTGCGTCCGAAGCAAATTGACAACCAATGAAGCTCCCGTAGGAGAGGTGATACAGGTGCACAACAAAGTCTGCACAAAACCATGTGGGCTGCTGCATTTTGCATCAACTGGAGCTTCTGAATGCTTTTCAAGGTCAGCCCCATGTAGAGCATGTTGCAATATTCAAGACAGGAGGTGACTAGGGCATGAGTGACCGTGCGTGGGGATTGTTGACATAAATAGTATTCATTTTTATCTCCATTTATCATTTACATACAGATCGCTATAATACTCATTCCAGCATTCCTTATTTAATTCCTAATCATTTAACAATTTATTTTTAATTACATTCACTCTACTAGTATCTTTATGTTATACTTTTTTGCACTCCCAGAATAATATTTTATTTCCATCAAAATTAGTCTATATTTTCTCTACTTATTTCAGTTTTAACCCTTTGTTACTTATTTTTCTGCCACTACCTTTTTCTCCCTGTTACATTTTACACTATCATCATTGTTTTTGCAAGAATTTCCTTTTATATGGATAAATTATCCTTTTATACGGATAATGTCATCATTTACTAAACAATTTTTTTTTCATAAATGTACACACTTCTGTGGCACTCTGTAATATAAATTTCCTATTACAGAAGTGTCCATAAACTGGTTCCTTATGTCCACTTTTTATTCACTTTCTATTCACTTTGTTGGTACAGTGATTCATTTTCAGCAATAACAGCAGCAACATAATTTGAAAGGTGTATTCATTCCTTTGCCATGTTTATATATAAATAGATTAATGCTTAAACTGCATATCTGAAATAAACAGAAGTTTTTTTTCCAAGAAGATGCAAGCTAGTCACAATCATAATTCATTCCTTGGTCTCCAAACGTTTCAATCACTTGCTCTATGCTTGCTTATTTTAATTCTAGCCATCCATTCATGTCACCTAATATCATCTGTCCTCCTTCCTAGTCACATTATTCAGAATGGTCTGAATTTTCCCGGAAAACTCGTGTCTGATATCTTTATTATCACCATTCACTGGAGTGTAATATGCAATTATTAGCAACCTATATGGGTTCTTACTTTCATGCACAATCCAGACAGCATCAATTCATATTTGTTGATGTGCATTTTAGCCCATTAGACAAAGCAGATCCCATGTGAGCAATTAATGTATTTGTTATATGCTTGTGTGAGTATGAAAGATCTCACGTAATAATTCATTACAATTCTAGAATGGTTTAAACTCTTTTTTTTAATGGTTTAAACTCTTAACTGCAAAAGTCAGTGTTGGTATGTAGGAACAAGCTGACAAATCTCTGGTAAAGGGATTTGGTTATTACAGTTGCGTGTGTTTTGATTTTCATGAACATAATCAACCATGTTTATATTAAGAAGTTGACAGTTTAATTTTTGTAGATAGGAATAATAGGCTAAAAAGTAGAATTAGATTTTTGTATTACAGTATTTATAAATTAGGATATTGGAAATTAATAATATACTGCCAGATTTTCCCTTTTAATTTTTTTTAAAAAAATATTTAAAAATTATCTGAGGCAGAATTTCTTTCTTTCTTTCTTTTTTTTGTTTTTGTTTAAATCATTCAGTAAACTTCATCCAAAAGTTATTGGTTTTGTTACTGTTTTTAATATTTTTCCCCCAGATGTGTCCTGGGTGTCCAGCTATATCAAACAGTGTTTCTAACAATTTTTGTTATTTCTAAATCCAGTTGTAGCAAAATATGCACCTGACAACCATTTATTCTTTCCTCAAGGTAATATCTATATTTTAAGGATAGTGCACAATTATACTGCAATATTCTAGTACTAGCAAAATCCATTTAATCCATTTGTGCTGCTATTCACATTTGTAGCTCATTCCAGAGTTATATAGAACATGCTTACCTAATTGCCATAGGTACTGCTGGCTAATTTCTGAAATATTTTAGTACTGCATTTAAATGTTGATACCTTCTAATAATTATGTCAGTGACCTTTTAAAGGTTAAGTTGTATTTTGTATTACCTTAAAAGCCTGGAGTTTGGTATTTTTTTTTAAGATACAAAAAAAAAAAAAACACCAAAAAACCCAGAAAATATGCATAGAGCTGCATAGACTACTGAGAATCTGTACAGAGATTAAATATTTGTTTAGAATTTCATATTGGTGGTACTAAAAATAGAGTAGCTTTGTGAAACTTAGGATATTTATTCTTGGAATAAAGAAAATCTCCTTGCAAAGCAAGAATCAGTACATATGCCTATGCAATCTACTGTATTTTTGTGCTATGATAGCTATGATATAATCGGTTGATTGTATTGATACATTAGTAATCAAATAAAATTATTTATTATCTGAATACAGTTCAATAGCACTATTATAGGGAAGAAAAATGAATGGGTTAAAGGTAGCTGAGATGAAAAGAGAGGGGGGAAAAACTGGTACAAGCTGGAGAACCAAACCATATTTAAAGTATGTAAGGCAGTGAAAATTGCAAGAAATGATTAAATAAATTGAAAGCTATATGGCTGTATGACAATCTAGTGGAATATTAATATATTAAAACATTTAGATGATTAAAAATGTGATGATGAAATACAGAATTGTACACTAAAGTTATAAAGTTTTACCTGGAATACTTTGAGCATAATTGACTATTCTTAATTTATACCTACTTAGTTCAATCATAATTTAGAGTTATATTAGAAAAGGAGGGAAAAGAAAATAGGGAAAGGAAAATAAAACAATGCATGGACATTTATTGCAATATGCTGTTTTTTCAAAGATCCTTGTAGGAATTACAGTGAAGGAGGATATATTGGATTGCTTTGATTTTCCTGGAGACAGATATGGCATGAACATTGGGGCATTGGGATGTTGGCATATCCGCTGCAGAGAAATAGCCATGGGAGCACATTGTACCTAGCCCTAAAAAAAAAAATTCCCTCAACTTGTGAAGTGAGAATATAAAAGAAGTTTTCTTGACCCCAGGAACCTGGGATCCCAGGATTCTAGAGCTCAAACAAATCAAATGCTGATTAAAGAAATAGTGAGAAAATATAATTACATATTTCATGTTTTACATATAAAATGTAATTTAAAATGTGATAGGTCATTGTAAGTGTTCCCATTATATATAACAACAGGAAATTGTGTTTTCAGTGTGCATTATTAATTGCTAATTAATTAATTAGAACATACAATGCTATTTGTGCTACTACATACAGGAAGGTTTACAGTAAAACATAGTAAACACATATTGAATATATAAGAAGAAGAATAAATAACTGAGTGAAGAAAAACACAGTAATGCATGCATAATTCAATGCAATGCAGCAGTATGTAAGCTGTGGCATTTGCAAGGATCACAAAAATATTATCTTATATATCTCTTATCTTCCCTGTGGATATCTATGCCATTATGATGTTGTAGTCTCCAATTTTTGTGAGTGCTTCATAAATATACAAATGCAGGCAGATTGTCATTATATAGAACTAAATTTTACTTTTGTTTGAATTGGTATATTATCCAAACAATGATTTTATACCATGTTATGCTTATGTGCAAGAGTAATAATCTTTAAAAAAGATTTCCTCTGAATATATTCGGGTTTTGGAAATGATTTGCTAAGGATTATTGCTAAGGATTATTTAAGTCTACTGAAATAGGGGCATCTATTTCTCCTCTCCTATCATTCCTCTGTTGGCTGAATGGATTTTAACTGGTCATGGCTTAATAGATAAAACATTTGTTTTGCATGCAAAAGCTTCTTAGTTCAGTTTCCATTTAACGTATCTGACGTCAAATTATGAGAAATATTGTTGTTTGCAGAAGATACCCACAATGAGGCTACTTATCAAAGGGACATTATCTGATCACTTGAGTAGACACTAGATCTTATATTTTGTAACTATTATACTATTATACAATTGTATAAGGTTAGCTACAAATACAAATATATTCTTTTAAGTTTTATTCCTTAAACTTTATTCAGAAAAGAGCCACTTTTTCCTTTTTGTTGTGGTCAACTTCAACTTCATTCCAAAAACTAGATCTAGCACAGCTAGATCACCATTGAATGCTTAATATTAATTAATGCTAATTTAAATTTTAAAATGCAATTTTACTTAAATGACATAAAATTAATTGGCTTTCTCTTCTCAGTAAAGTACTCAATTGATTTACCCAAGTAAATTTCAATTAGGCCTTGCCTAATTGTACAAATATGTACAAATATTTAAAAAATATTAGAAGTTCTAATTCAATAATAACAAGAAGCTAACGAATTTCAAGGAGGGAGGTACAAACAGATTTTAAGTGACATGAACATTCATAATAGTCACAGCTCCATAGATATAAGTGGAGCTTCATGGATGAATATCAATATACTTTTGAAGCATAAAAAGATTTGTATTAATGACACTGGGACTGCATGTCCTTTGAAGGACAGCAACTTGACAATGATTGGGACACAGCTGAATAGATATGGGTGGCCTGTAGGAAGTGCATCTAACTTTTGTGGTTTGCAGTCAATCATATCACAAATGATTAAAATATACAGTTATAATAATAAAAGAGTGAAATAGAACAGGGGATTTTTCAATATTTAGAATTCTAGGTTAATGTCACAATAGTGCATATTTTACATTGTACACATTATAGGACTGTGAGCCCTTGGAAAGTGCATTTTGCTTCAATTGTTCATTTTACTAAAGATCATTGCTTCACTGAATAGAACACTGTGCTATTTTAAGGCAATGTAAAACTATAAACTCCTCTCATAATATGTACATTCCTAATATATAATATCAAACCTATTAATTAGACTGATTAATGTGAATCAAAATAGTATTATATCACATATTTCCAACTGTACATTAATTATACCAAATGATGGCCAGACTTAAAAAAAGATGGTGACTCCAGGTGGCTTACTACATTAAAATCCACAGAATAAAACTCCTAATCCCTCATGATAACAATTCATTTCTGGCTCACCTAAATCATCAGTAAGCAGTATTAATGCAAAAGGTCAGTGCCCTGCCTGATGACTGGGACATTTATAAACTGAGACAGCTAATGTCATGGTAGTTATGGACTCTTGAGATGTTCCAGAAAAACTAGATTTGGCAAGAATAAAGTCTTCAAGAAAGATATCCAGATCCAAAATATGAGATACTATTATAAGAGGGCACATAGTACTCCATCTGTTTTATTTTTAACTCCAAATAAACAAGTTCCAAATTTTAAACTGGATGGAATTCTTGGCAATGATAGCCATTCCCTTTCCTACCCCCCTTCTCAGATCTGCTGCTAAATGAAGAAACCTAGTGGGAACACCTGGCCCAGGTAATATCTTCAATATACAAACCAGGTCATATTGGATCATATTATCAGGTGGTATGTATTATTTTTTATTGACTCAGTATTCAACAAGATAAAAGAGAAAAAGAAAGCTGATGAATTCACTTCTTCATTAGGCTGGAAGCCAGGCCAAACAGAAGAAAAAAAGATAAGAAGTCCTAAAATGGGAATAGCTTCAGTAATTGATTTCTTCTCCTGCCCAACTAATCATTTTCATCATTCTGCAGTAATGGCACTAATTAGGTCATTACAGATTTTTTTCATTATACCCCAAACATATGTGACAGCATTCTCACAAATTACAGGTTAAAAATATGTTAAAACTAAACACAGATAAAGGATAAATACTCTAGATATATAAATAATTTACCAGAGACACAGAAGAATTCTATAATCTACTTTAATAAAAGTCTGAACAAATTCATATTCAAGCTTCAATACTTAAAAATAAACCATCTAATCTTCCATCCATGATCATAAAGATGTGTCCAATTTATATTCCCAGCAATTCTCCAAATTAAAAAACCACACATTTATTGACCACAACCCAAAATCCTATTCACAATTCATTTCCTATATCATATCAGTTTTCTTCCTTCAGTTGCACACTTTCACTCTTCCTAAAGTTCATAATCATAGGCTATAAAATGATGATTTCTACAATTACCTACAGTGTTATTCCATTGTCTTTCTTCTTCTATATACATATATTTCTTTACCCCCCCCACATACCATGATATTTCATTATTTACATTTTTTCCTGTGACAATATTTTTGCATTATGAAAATCATAACATTTTTCTCCACTGCTCTTAGTTTCTTTAATTTAGTTAATTTTGCTACTATTGAAAAATCACTGCAGAATTGCTGATAAGCCTCCTCCATTCCCTCTATTCACAGTTTTGAAAGACCATCTGAGGCCTGTTTTAATAAACAATTCAGTTCAGTTCATATTGAATATGCAGGAAGTGGAAAAAATGGCTCTGTCAAACTGTTGAACAAATTAATATGTAGCAGAATGTTTAATCAATATTAAGTGCTTATAGATTCTAATAGTACAATACAATGGGTTAGATAATATTTAATGTAATTTCAGGTGATCTCCTGGGCTACTGGAAGCCAATTGGTTTCAAAATATTTATGAATTGGAACACCAGGTCCTGCCTGAAAGCCTTAGGTGGTATATTTTATTGGATACATTCTGGCTGATAAAATTGTGGCACTGTTTTATTTTTATACTTTGCACAATAAAACATTGCGATCCACTGTATATTTCTTAAAATCTGTAGATAGCTTTGCTGAGAATACTTTTATTTAGAAGAGCATAGTTTTCAACTAAACTCTATAAAGTCAAAGTTTCTTCAAAAAACAATGCCTATAAAATTATAATGAAGGGATTTGTTTGTGTGAAATACATTACATGAGGTATTTTTCTTGTGGGAATGTCTGTTTTATATAATAAGTAATAATAGTTGTGTTATATTTTACAGATCAAACTTCAGTTAATTAATTCAAATCAACATATTAAATTATATCGACTCTGTCTCTACCAACAGTTGTTTAAATTAAGTTGTTTAGATAAATGATAGCTGAGGTTTCAGGTTCAAATTTGTTGACATTGTTTCTTGAAGCAGAAATTTAACCCCCACCCCCCACCCCCGGTTCTCTCTCCTATGAATCAGGCTGAATAGTTTGTTTGAAAAAATACCTATTGGCCCAGAATAAAACTAAGGGTAACTGAGAAGTGATAATAAGAACATACCACATCCATGCTGTAAGGAGCTTTCTCTTTTAACATTTAGAGGATGTCTGAATTTGTTCAACACAATTACAGTATGTCTACATTAGGGAGTATCCTGAAAGATGTATTGTAGATTATGTCTTCAATATTTTCTTTTCTTGAAAATGAGTATTTTATGACTAGCCACATAATGGCTCAATTTTGTAAATAATAATTCTTCCTTTTGCTACCAATTTCAAAGCAATTCCAAATTCCCATTTTTCTTTCATTAGCTCCAAAAAGTTGAGAAATCCTGCTCTACTTTATAGTGATGGGAAAACCAAGCATACAAACATATTAGGGAATATGCAAACATGGTATATAGAGTAAAAGTGGATATAAATCTTTACATAAATTTCAAAATAAATCAGGAAGGATTTGAATGAACTTTCTTTTTGAAAAATTTGGTAGTCTCACCTGAAATAAGCATGAAATTATGGGGAAACACTGTTAGTCTGATTCAAGTAAATCATCCAGGGGTGAAATTCAGCCGGCTCTATCCGGCTTGCGAGAGCTGGTAGGGCCGGCGGCGGGTAGTTCGGAGAGTCGGTAGCGCCAGCGGCAGGAGCTGCGCCCCCCCCAAACCGGGATGTCATCACATCCTGGTTTTGACCCTCTGCGCATGCGCAGAAGGCTCTGCGCATGAGCAGACGATGGCGTGCGCGCGTAGCGAGCACATTAGTGAGCCGGTAGGGCAGGTAGGTGTATTTTACCCATGAAATCATCCCACCAAGTTGTTGCAAATTATAATAGCTGTATAAAAGACTATCAGCTTATTTGTCACAACAGTTTAAAAAATATTGAGAACGTTTGCATTATTGAGATCTTTATTGGCAAGATTTTTTTAATGTTTGGTATCTATTAGGCAATATTTATTTTCCTGGTTTAAAACTTGCCTATCCAAGAAAGAATAAAAATTCAAATTTATATGCGCATCAAAAAAGATATCATTTAATCTGATTTGCATAGTAGTAGTCTGAATACCATCAGGGGAAGTAGATAGTGCTAGCAGACTTAGTCTATGAGGAAGAACAAAGCATTTTGTTTTATGCAGAATTTCAATATAAAACATGTCCTTATAATTTGTCAATTATGTTAACAGTGATTTTATTCACTGTATAATAATTTAACCAGTTGAGATAAGTGTATCATTCTTCAACATTTCCATGAAAATATGTCTTGGCTTGCTTTCATAGTATTCTAAGTTAGGCTGTCTGCATTTGGCATTTAATTTTGTAAGTCTTGCCAACGAAAACCCAAATTGCAAGTCTAATCAGGTAACAAAAAATGGCTTATATGGCCATTTCCGAAAAGGGTCAACAATAATCCTGGTTTTGCAATTCCAGTAAATTTAAATTGGAGTAGGGGTGGGAATGGAATAAGAAGTTGTAGAAAGCAGGAAGATTAATTAATTAATTAACTGACAACTTTCATTAAAATATGTTTATCATTTCTTTTGTTCAAAAATATTTATTTTTATTTTATTTATCAAATGTTGATATTGTAGCTAATTTTATATTTCATACAGTTACCAGTAATAGTCACATAAGAAATTGTTACTGTACTTTTTTTAAAAAAAAAGAAATAT
>QLTV01000376.1:380483-414433 GCA_003457575.1 Thermophis baileyi
GGTGCCTGGGTTCTAATCCCATAATGGTGTGGCTAGCTGACGAGAGCTAAATAGCTTGAAATAGATCTATACTAGTCTCCCTTTATTTATGTAAAAAAATATAACATATAGAAACGGACTGTCGTTTGTAATTAACTGTCTGGATGGCCCCTGGAGGGGCCGAAAGGCAAAAAGGAAGCAGTATGCTTTCTCCCATATTTGGGTATACCAGGTGATTTAACAGAGAAAAAAAAACATATATATATATATAATTTTATTGAATAGTGTTCAGCAAATTAGGTAAAACAAGTCTATCAAATAGTTTTTACTCCTTTCTTTAAAAAAAACATATTTTTTCATGTTATTGTTTTTATGCAATCTTTTTAAATGAATTTTTGTTTAAAAAAACATATACTTATTTTCTTAATACTGTATATGTGTTTTTATAAGAAATTTATTTCTTATATAAATATTTACATTTTTTGCATTTTTACATAACACTATTTTGATATTTTTAATTGATAAACTTCATTGGAAAATTCAGAAAAATATAAATTTAAAGTATTAATGTTTTGATTTGAAATTAGATCTGAATTTCATTTCAGTACAATCAGAACATCTTTTATACAACAGTGATTAAATTATTAAAATTATTAGAAACATATGGGGGGAAGTATTGTGGCTCATTGCAATTTTATTTTATCACAGATATTTTTGTGAATACTAATTTACTTCATCAATTTGCCAAATTTCAATTTCATGGGAGACATGGCATCTGGATTTTGAGTGCATTCTGGAAATTACCCCATTTAAAAGTACGTTGGTTCAAAAATTATTGCCTCATGGTGTTGTTTACACAAATGTCCTGTGTAATCTGCACATCCTTGATTTTAATCCCCCTTTCTAGTTGCAATTAGATGCCCATGGTTGCAATTCTTTCATGTAGCCTGAGAGGAATCTTGCAAGATACTAAATATTCATACGCTTTTCTTGATCCTGAGCAAACCATATCATTAAAAGTCAGAAAATAAATGATTGGGAAAAGAGTAAGAATATCAACCAACTCTGAATTTCCTTTAGGCTTAATACAACTATTTTTTTAAAAAAGTTCCAAGTCTCCCCCTATCCATTTCCCCAAATCTAAAAATTTAGGTCTGCTGCCTCTGGAGACATCATTATGTCATACTACATCTGTTTTCACTCCTGTAGCTTGAATTAAGGAAGTCTGACCCTGATCAGACTGCATAGTTTGTACATCCTCTCAATTAGTAGTACAGTGTTGGAATAAGCTATAAAACAGTTGGTTTCAAACACATATAATCACATTGCTCACTAGAAAGTTTTAATCTAAGTCTGGCTAGCCTGGAAACATTGGTAACAGCAATCTGGCAGAACATTATACAAGATTTAGCAATGTTATGCTAGATTTAGGAAAATAATACGCTGGAGATTAATTATCTATACTGGGGTGGATAATTGGTCCAATTGCAGATTAGACAGATGGTAAATTCTTGCTGTTCATTAAGTTTTCTATTATTATTTTGTTTCCTGTGAATCTCTGTAGTCTTCATTAATATATATTTTACCAAGTGTTCCTTTCTATCAAGAAGTTCCAAACAATATTTTAACATTTATATGCATCTTTCTATCTTATAAAACTACTTTTATAATTAAATACTGTGAAGGTGGAATATTCTCACTGTTTCATATGGATTGATTCTGAACTCTTTTTATAGTAGGTTTAAACTGAATTTAAGCTACTGGAATGTTTCTTCTTGCTGAATTTTTTCATATTATGGAAGAGGTGCAGCAATTCCTGTAATCGCTACAGTCAAATCACAATCTCAGTCCAATAGCTCAGATGAATTGCTATTACATCTCCTTTCTCTACTGATTTTTGAAGAACAAATATGTTATTACTTGAAAAATCACAAACTCACTGTATTAATAAATTGCCATGAAGTAAGAATAAGTAAGCTAAGAATAAAAGCTTCAAATTTTGAATAATTGAAATTGGTTTTAATTGTATTACTTATGGTGAAAACACACACTTTATATGTATTAATTAAGACAATATTGCTGGAGCATGAAAAAACAAGAATATTTTAAGTTCTTTTCATTAAATAATCTTGGCAGCAGTACTATACATAATTGAATAAATCCCACTGATTTTTTTAAAGTAACTGTTACAATTATCTGAAGCAACTCATTTTTATATATTTATTTTATTTTTATATCATTTCTTATGCCAACATAAAAGTTATACAAAACTTCCAAAAAAAGGGGGAAAAGGAAAGTAATTCTCCATATGAACACAATTCATTCATATGGAGAAGCTGTGGATGAAGATAAGGTCTTTAGAATATGGCTAAAATGCATACTTTGTTGTAAGGCTATTTATTGGATAATACAGGGAAGTAATTTATAAAAAGCAAGCCTGTTTTGCTCTTCCAATTAATAACCCATAATTCTTTAAAAACAAAAACTTTAGGAAAAATGGACATAATAAGCCCTACATCCAAGGTTCTGGAGAAAATCCATGTTTATAGTGGACAAAGACAACACCAACATGATAGCACACAATCAGTCAATTTCCAATGTGGGATATATAATGGCAATTTTTTTTTCAAAACACAAAAAGGATAGAATGAGTATTTCCATCATCTTCAGAAAAAAAAGTATGAAAAGAGCCTCTCCTGTATAATCATTTGTATGTAGACATTACAACGTTAGCAGAAATGTCAAGTACATAGAAGTGTATAGCTGCACATGTATGCACATATTTTCTCTCATTTGTTCAGTTGCATGCAGAGAACTGTCAAAGTTCACACCAGATGTGATAATACTTTTTCCTTTAGAAACTTAACCTCACAACCTCTGTAGCTAATTGCAACTACTTCAAGGACATGACATAGCACAGATAGATAAGTAGCTTTTACTGTATGTTAGTGTTATAAAACACTGTACAATAGAGGGATTTTGTGTGTAATCTCAGACCCAGATTTTAAATCCTAGACCAGTGATGGCAAACCTTTTTCTTCTTGTGTGCCAAAAATGGGAGTGCGTGCATGCGCTAGCGCGCATGCGTGCCGGCACAAAACCCCCCCACAGACGTCACACTGTGCATGTGCGCATCCCCGTGCATACGCCCTCCACCCGTTGGGCCGTTTTTCACCCTCAGGCTTCCCTGAAGCCTCCAGAGTGTGAAAAATGGTCCAATGGGCAAACCGGAAGTTTGGAAAAATGGACTTCCGGTTTGCCCGTTGGGCCATTTTTTACCCTCCGGAGGCTTCAGGGAAGCCTCCTGAAGCCTGGGGAGGGCAAAAATGGCCTTCCCCAAGGCAGAAAATCAGCTGGCCAGCGCACGCATGCACACTAGAGCTGATATAGGGCAACGCCTCATGTGCCCTCAGATATGCTTCCGCGTGCCACCTGTGGCACGTGTGCCATAGGTTCGCCATCATGGTCCTAGACCTTTTTAAAGTCAACTCATCCCCTAAGGATTGTTTTGTTAGCCTTGAGAGCCAACATCCATTCCATGTTTACAGAAAGGATATGACTAGCTTTTACACCTGCCTTAATTGCTTTATCCTTTAGAAGATCCTCAGAACATGATCTTCAGAAAGCACTCATGCTCAGTCTACATATGAATTTCCTAATGCACAAACAACTTTTCAAATTAAGCATACTCTGCTCATTTTTGTTTCAAATGTCAGAAAGGATTTATTGTATCTTCATTGCTTTGACTCTGACTTTAAAAAACTTCTACATATGAATATCTATGGAAACTATTTTGATTGACTATGACAAACCATCATGGAAACTCTGCATTTCAGTTTTGCCTTCAGGGAATACCTTGCTTAAATCTCCAATGAAGTTTCTTTGAAGTACAATGACATAATTATAAAACAGTAGTTTCTATTTTGAACACCTACCAGGTTTGTGGGATTCAACTCTCAAAATTCTCCAAGTCCATTGCTAAAATTATGATAGTTGAATACTATGTATATTTTGATTGCAGGATTCTCAAATGAAGAAACATTATTTTATACAGAATTATAATATATGTATATGTATATGTATATGATGTATATGTATATGTATATGTATATGTATATGTATATGTATATGTATATGTATATGTATATGTATATGTATATGTATATGTATATGTATATGTATATGTATATGTATATGTATATGTATATGTATATGTATATGTATATGTATATGTATATGTATATGTATATGTATATGTATATGTATAAATAAATTAATTAATTATAAACTCCACATTACTGCTGAAAGGAAGAGAAAACTCAAGAATTGTTGAAATCAACAATAATGCAAGTAAATTTTTCCTTTTTTCCATAACAAGGAAGTATGAGCAGCTGAAGCCAAGGATCATGTATAAGGATAATGATGATGATAATTTATACCTGTCCACTTCAAACGACTCTGGGTGGCTTTGATCAAAAATCAAATATGTGATTAAAAGAAATAAAAACAATGCAACACTACACAATAAAAAAGGATAAGGAAACAGCCATGTACTGTATGTAAAAATAAATGTGACAGGACCTCTATAAATACCCTAACCCCAGGCAGGTTTTGGGGAACGAAGGCAGAACTTTGAGAATCTGCTTCTGAAACTCCAGGAAAATAGGTGTTCTTTGTATCTTATGGAGAATGCTCATTTCAGGTCTAGTATTAGATCAGAGAAATGAAGTTTTTATTAGATCTGTTCCCATACTACTATTCAGCATCCAGGGATGGCTATTGAAGTACAACCTGGCTAAGCAATATAATTCATTATATATCAAACAGCTAGATTCTTCAGCTTCTATTAGTTGTCTTACTCAATAGATAAAAATATTTACAGTCTGTGGCGATCTTAAATTTATCTCATTCAGTTTATTCAAAATCCAGACTTGATCCTTAGTTTTCAAGTTCAGAAGTTAAGAAAATTTGTGGCTTCTTTAATCTCTATATCTACTTATCTATAAATTTCAACTTCACATTATCTTTTCTGATTCTGTGAGGAATCCTATTTTTAAAAAAGTTGTGTTTTGTAGGTGTGTTTGTGTGTATATTTATGTATGCTGTGCACTGTAAGTACATTGTCTTCAGATTTTAGGTTCATCAGAGGAAAGAGCATTTCTCGTTCATTTAGAAGAAGACTTAGAATAACTTTATTGTTACTTTGAATATACACTAATCGGCATACATTAAAATGAAATTTCGTTACATACAGCTCTCAAAGGGTCTCCACCTCTAATATACACTACATAAACAAAATAAAAATGACAAAATAATAAATAAATAAATAAATAAATAAATAAATAAATAAATAAATAAGCATATACCCACATATATTATATGACATGGAGAAACAAAACAATCTAGTTCAGATGTATACATGTGCATGGCTAGAGAAACAAATCTTGCGAGTTTACCAGATGGATGGCATAGGGAACAAAGCTGTTACAGTAGTCCTGCTAGAAATACTTCAAAACCTCCTTCCAGAGGGGAGCAACAGAAACAGACCGTGAAGTGGCTGTGTGGGGTCTCTAACAATGCTTTGAGCTCTAAGCACATAGTGCTTATAACTTGTGTGTATGAGTTTTTAACTGTTTTTAACTGTTTTTATTATGTTTTCTTTTAATAGTTTTTTTATATTGTTGTGAGCCGCCCAGAGTCCCTCGGGAGTTGGGCGGCATACAAATTTAATAAATAATAATAATAAATAATAAGCAGTATCTTGAATGACAGGAAGCGACCTTCCTATAATTTTCTCGGCTGTCCTTACCACTCTCTGAATGGACTTTCTATCTGAGGCGCTGCCGCCACCAAACCAAACAGTGATACAGTTTGTTAAAACGCTCTCAATCGTGCCTCTGTAAAAAGTGACTAGAATAGAAGGAGAAAGATGTGCTCTCCTCATCCGATACAGGAAATGCAGATGCAGAAATACAGAAATAAACACATGCATTTCACTTGTGAAGTCTTATTCACAAGTAAGTCTGAAAAAAACTAATAATCTGCTTCTTTTAATTAATAGGATTTTTTCATCTAAAATCAGGATTGCTTTTTTGTTTTTTCACCATAATCCTAAACAACACAGTTGTGACTGTTTTCTATTTTTTATTATGTAGTGTCAGTCTTGAATATGATTTAGCTTTTTTAATACTTGAGTTATTAATAGGAACCAGCATAGATAATTGCTGCACTGTTTTGTTTATATAGTAGTTTACTGTCTCTCCTGGTGATTTTTCTTCCAGTGATACCATTAAAATGTAGTACTTGATCTGAGAGGTTGGATAATATTAGAAAGCTGTTATCTCAGTTTATACCTATTACAGAAAGGGACCAACAATTATGCTTCTGTTTATACACTATTTGGTTACTGCCAATGCTGTTCGTATATTTGTTGCACAGATATGCATTTCATCTTTCCTATGTAGATGCAAAATGTTTTAAAGCTGAGCTGATCCATGAATCCAAATATTTATTGTTGATAGAATAAAAATTATATTTATTTTAAATAAATCCACAAACTAAAAGCAATATTTTCACTTTGCAGATGGAACCAATAATTTGTACATGTCATCTAAGTATAATTATTAAAAGAAGAAAACTCTCAGGATTTGAGATGTTCCTTTGGTAGTTTACTAAAGATACTGCAAGCTTGAAAGAATATTTAATGATATCATTGACTAATACCAATGTCTGGAACCTGGAGAACATATATTCACAATTTTTGAACTATAGATCAGACATGTTTCATGCCTGAGCTTTATGCATTATACAGTACTACTCCCAAGTTCTAGCATGTCATTGCTTTAACCAACAAAAGTTGGTATCATTGAAGTTATTTTTCTTAGTTTCCTATAGCTGCTGGATTCTACTATGTTTTCTTTGAATTGCAGAATCCTGTTCCTCATAGATTGTACAATATAAGGACAAAAATATTAGTTGATTTGTCATAAAATGGTTAGGTAGTGTTTCTTACTTTTCATATACATTTACATTCAGTACTTAAAGGTACATGTCTGGTGAATGAAATCTTAAATCCTTCCCATTTTCAACTGTCTCTCTCTCCACCTCCTCTCACATCTCTCTCTCATTGTACATTTGTGAATACAGGTAGTTCTTGACTTACGACCATGGTTGAGTCCAAATTTTGAGTCCAATTTCTCTTGCTAAGCAAGACAGTTGCTAAGTAAGTTGTGCCCTTTTATGTCCTTTTCGTCACAGTTGTTAAGCAAATTGCTGCAGTTGTTAAGTGAATTATGTAGTTGTTAAGCGAATCTGGATTCTCCCATTGACTTTGCTTGTCAGAAGCTGGCTGGGAACATTACAAATGGTGATCACATGACCCCAGGACAGAGCAACTGTCATAAATACATGCCAGTTGCCAAGCACCTAAATTTTGATCCTATGATCATGGGGATGCTGCAATAGTTGTAAGTGTGGAAAGTGGTCATAAGTCACTTTTTTCAGTGCCGTTGTAACTTTGAATGGTCACTAAATGAATGGTTATAAGTCAAGGACTACCTGTACATGAAGTACCAAATCAGATATTACATAATGTAAGAGAAGTGATTTGCCTAGCAAATAAATAATTACAAGTACTTTCAGCTAAATTATTTCAGCAATAAGTATCTATATGTGTCCAACCAAAAATACTTTTATAGAATGAAATATGCTATAGAGGCAGTGAACAGAATGCTTTAAGAGAATATAAATTGGTTTGTTGTATAATAATAATTTGTAATTTGAAATGCTATACATATGTTCATTTATTTTTAGCTGTCTGCTGCTATACAACTGGTAAATGATGGACATACTATAAGTAACCAAGTTCTCCTGAAATACTTGATCAAATGTTTGATTAATGCTTATTAATGAAAACAGAAATGTCTTTCTGTTGCAGATTTATATGTAATTTGTGCTGGCTTGACTGCCAAGACATTGTTGAGTATACTGCTAAACTAAACACTTCTGGAGTGGAACCTTATAAATTACGTAGTTTTTCATTGTACTAGCACATGATTAAATTCTAAATTAATGTACTGAGGATCAGTATAAAAGATTCTGTTTCAAAGCAAAATAATTTATTTATAAATTTTATTTACAAAATTGTATGATTCCCCAAATCACACATGGTGGCTAAGGTTGGTTTACAACAATAAAAATCCACAATCTAAAACCCCTAACTCCCTTCCCCCATCCAATCCCTAATTTAATCTACCTATGTTGTTAATCTACCTACATAACTACCAACCCAAGCTACTAATATTCAAAGACATTTCAGTTAATCTACCTAGTTAAAGTAGATCTTGGACAGACCTACAATTTTGGAAATAAAAAAAGAGAAAAGAAACAAGTGAAAGGACACATACATCCACATGAGTATCAATCACTTTGTTGAAAAAACCAAAGTGAAAAATAATTCTTTATTTCAGCATCCATAAAGATCATCAATATCCTTGTTGCTGTGCATGTTTTCTTCAGTGTCTTGGGTCAGGATTTCCGAATCTGGAAGGGGTTCTTTCAGTTCTCTTCAAAGAAGTATTACTTCACCATCACTACCTCTTCAGTGGAACAGAACTTGGCGTGTTCATAATTTTTTCTCTCCAATGAAACTATAAAAGGAAGGGCAATTGGTCAAGAGAAGGCCAGATGTACATACTTTTTATTACTTTATATTTTTTTTACAGATTTTCATTCCACTGAATTGTTTCCCCAATTTGTGTTTATGGCGAATATGCTGCATGAGTGCAAGCCAGTCAACAACATTTGTTCTGCATAAGAGAGAGAGAGAGAGAGAGAGAGAGAGAGTTTTTTAAAAACAATTATGCATTTTCCATTTAGGAGAACAAATAGATATTGTGCTTTACAGAAATATGTTACATATATTGCTGCCAACACAATACATTGTTATATCTGAGAACATTCTGGAGTAATATACTTTCCATGAACAAGAAGGGACTCCAGCATTACATTTATTTTCAATTTGAAAAGTCACTTGGGAAACGTATTAATATATGCATAAGACAGCAGATAACTATCAGCCATATCTGGTCAGTAGAGTATTTAAGAAATTGGTTAAAATCCTCACAACCATCACTTAAAATAGGGCACAGATTTAAAATTCATAATTATTTTTGTAGACTCCCAAAAGAAATTTTGTGTAAATCAAATTATATTTAATATTTTGTTAATATATACAGTTTAAAGTTTATTTCTAAATGTTTATTTTCCCCCATGTGTGAATATCAGATAAATTGGGGGGGGGGGGGGGGCTTCCTGGCTTCCAATGGAGATTCTAATTTTACCAACCATTAAGGCTTTATGGTTGTGGAAATAAAACTTAAAAAGCTTTCTTTTTTTAGTGTGAAGAGGGTGTTCAGTGACTCTCCAACAATAGCAGTGACTATCTAACACAGGGGTGTCAAACTCAAATTGAGGGCTGCATCAGGGTTGTGTTTGACCTCAGGTGGCCAGGGTGGATGTGGCAGGGTGGGCGTGGCCAGCTTGACGTCACTCATGTCGGGGCACCTGTGGTGGTCTGAGCGCTCTGCCAGCAAAAGTGGGCTCCCAAGTCCGTTTTTGGCTGCAATGGCCTCCTGCAACCCTCTGCCAACAAAAATGGAGCTCGGGAGGACCGCCTGTTATCGGTTGCGACAGCCAAGCTCCATTTTTGCTGGCAGAGGCACCATGG
Source organism: Thermophis baileyi (assembly GCA_003457575.1). Lineage (NCBI taxonomy): Eukaryota > Metazoa > Chordata > Lepidosauria > Squamata > Dipsadidae > Thermophis > Thermophis baileyi. The sequence goes on from QLTV01000376.1 coordinate 390,190, forward strand.
GCCAGTCCTTTGCTGTTTCCCTGTGGGCCAGATCTAAGCACCTCGCGGGCTGGATGTGGCCCACAGGCCTTGAGTTTGACACCCCTGGTTGAACAAGACAGCTGGGAGAGGGAAAAGTCCTATCATGGTGGAACTTGTTGCATTTGAAAACAACAGCATGAGAAAAGATTTGGAATTGGTAAGATAATAATATCACAGTGATGAAGAAATAAAAGAAATTATTGAAATTTGTATTGTAAAAAAACTAGCAGATACAGGGAAAAAACAGTTTTCTTCCTCTGGTTAAACCTATTTTTGTCAGGGTGAGTCTATAATAGCACAACTGAAAGTATTTATTAGATAACATAACAGGAAATCTGTCCATACTAAGATGTATGAAAAAAGCAGTGATCACAAGAGGAACCTTTAGTGATGGTTCGGGGAAATACAAAACTTCTGACTTCAATAAGAACTTTTCCAGCAAGAATCTAGGGTTATAAATTCCAGCATACTCAATGGAGAAACTGGACATGCTGTATACTATTTTTTGACTGACAAGGCATGTTTTTAAAAATAAATAAATAAATAAAAATAGAAAATAATAGTGGAAATAATACAGATTATTACGGTATTCCAGTTTTTTTTCTTTGCCTCAGAATATGAAATACTGTTTGAAATTGCACAGAGAATTAATTGTACAAAACTTCTTTTTTAATGGAAGATTCTTTTTTTGCTTAGTCATGGGAATTGGCTGGGTTTTTTGGGGTTTAAGAAATTGAATTGATTTTATGGAACAGATTTTGGAGTTAATATTGATGGCAGTTATCTTATTAGGCTTTACTTTCCAAATACTTCTTTGTGGCATTTTTAAAGAGGATTGTATGTGTTTGAAATTGTCATTTTAATCTAAAACTTGTATGTATGAGAAACATTTGTTTTGACTAGACATGGATTAACATAATTTATAAATACAGAAGCTGCACTTCAGGATATATTCTAGAGGGAGAGGGAGAGGGAGAGGGAGAGGGAGAGGGAGAGGGAGAGGGAGAGGGAGAGGGAGAGGGAGAGAGAGAGAGAGAGGGAGAGGGAGAGAGAGAGAGAGAGAGAGAGAGAGAGAGAGAGAGAGAGAGAGAGAGAGAGAGAGCGAGAGAGAGAGATAGAGAGATAGAGAGAGGGGAAGGGAATGGAATGGAATGGAATTCAGCAAGGTTTCTCTTCCTCATGGGAGAGAGAGAGAGAGAGAGAGAGAGAGAGAGAGAGAGAGAGAGAGAGAGAGAGGGAGAGGGAGCGGGAGAGAGAGAGAGAGAGAGAGAGAGAGAGAGAGAGAGAGAGAGAGAGAGAGAGAGAGAGAGAGAAATAATCCTTCAAGCTGCTTTTTCCTATGATGTGTTTTTGAAAAGAATTCTACTCTGTCTAGAATATTATTGCCCCAATTTAAAACTTTTCAGCCCATAACATCAGTTTTGTTAATAAAAGTGATTTTTCCTCCTTTTTTTTAGCTTTAACTTTGCCTTCAGCAATGTCATTCATTGATATAGCAATACCAACATATGGGACCTTGCCTTTACCATAGCCACATCTGCCTTTTGAAACAGCCCCTCGGTCTGAGGTTCATATGGCCTCATCTTTGCTGAACTTTGGGATGGCTTTTTCCACAGACATGGGCTGAGGATGATGTATGAAGTCAATGGTTGTGGCATAGTGCAGTTTCTTTTTCTTTGGCATAGTTGCTTGTTTTTACCAGTTCTAAATTGTTTTTACTCTTTTACAAACTGGTCAGGGTTGCTTCTGAGATGCTGTAAATCCACACTGTTTGTCTTTGGATTGGTTCAGCTCAAATGTACATTTTGCAAGTAGGAGGAAAATCCTCGCTAAAATTTATGAAGGTCTTGTATTTTTTTTGAGATGCTTGCTTGCTTGCTTACCTTCTACTTTACAGAAAAGCAAAGACATAAAAGCAAAGAATTGCAATCTCGTCCACAAAATCTTTCTCTGCCATGGCCAATAGCCAGATATTTTGATATTTTATAAAGCTGGCATTGTTCCATCCTACTGTACACTTATAGTATTGTATGTAGTAGTATTCCACTATTATAAATATTAAAAATAATTTTGGTAGAACTTGATTGTGAATGACAATAGAATGTGGCTTCATCATTACTATAATACAAAATGTATGCTTTTATGGTGAATTTTATTTATGCTTATCTGATAATAAATTATGTAGAAGTGCTTTATAAATTAGCAATAGCACTTAGACTTATATACCGCTTTACAGTGCTTTACAGCACTCTCTAAGCGGTTCACAGAGTCAGCATATTGCCCCCAACAATCTGGGTTCTCATTTTACCCACCTCAGAAGGATGGAAGGCTGAGTCAACCTTGAGCCGGTGAGATTTGAACCGCTGAACTGCTGAACAGTCAGCTGAAGTAGCCTGCAGTACTGCACTCTAACCACTGCGCCACCTCGGCTCATAATTAGACATCAAGAGGCTTAATTCTCAAAATAGCAATGACATTGATAAAAGTAATATTGTTCAAGAATCCAAGAATAAGCTCTGTTGGATCTCAGTATATTCACAAAGTTGCATTAAACTATGTATAGTTTGAGAAAAGAAGGAGAAGGAGATGAAACTAGTAGTACTAAAAAATGTTGATGTGGATATTGAAGAATTTACACATTTTTAAGTTACCAGATCAAACACTGTTGAGGCACTGATGGCCACTAAGACTCACATCAAGGAAAAGACCAGAGAGATTTTGCTAAATATAGTTTAAGAAAGTTACATAAGAAATATACCCTACTTGTCCTTTCTACTTGTCTGGAATTCCAGATATGATAGATTGTAGACAGGTCCATGCCAAGGTTCAAAATACTTGAAAGTATGTCATCATTTATAAATGATGTGCAGATAACATAATAACTAGGTTTGGTTTAATGGTATGCTTTATCAGCTCGGATTGCAGACATTTCAATTAAGATATCAACACCAGTGGGCATCCTTTTATTCTATTTGTCCAAATCTTGGATAAGAAGGTAAATATTCTGTCAAATTTTATACAGATATGAAGTTCGGAATAAAAGTGCGGGAATAAAGTGGATCATTTATAAGTGATTTTAGGAATATTAAGTTTAATGTGTATATTGGTATAAGAAATCTGTAAAAAGTTACATGTTCAAAGAAAAAAAGTAGATCACACCACTGTGATTCTTCCACAATAATGCTGCAACTTTTCTATTAAGTATAAGGATCAAAACATGGCTATAAGTCAGAATTTGCAGCAGCTGTCCCCTATCACAATGGGTTTTTCAACTCAAAATTTGTATACAAAAATTAGAGAAAGCTACTTGAAACACACACACACACACACACACACACACACACACACACACACACACGGATAGTCCCATTGCTTTTTGTTGTAAATCACAGAATAATGAGGAAATTTGGAAGACTAATTTTAAATTGAAATTGACCACATCCAAAAGTGACATTAATTGAATTTAACTTTAAGGACCAAGGCTTACTTTGTGAAATTTTCTTTTAGAAAAAGAAGTTTCTATCCAAAGAAAATGGGTAAATTATGCTTTAATATAAAAACTTTGACACTACAAGCAACAATACAAGCAGCATACAGGGGGAATACATGATATCATACTGTCTTACCTTGTAAGTATGTCAAATCGGCATCTGGAGGGCAAGTTAACTCACATTGAGAGTGATGTGAACTTGAAATGAAACAAGACTATTAATAGGTTTGTCAGAGAAGGAAGCTATTCAAACTACCAAGCCAATCATCTGGCAGGAGCGAGTGGAAGAATGATTAACTTGACGTTAGCAATATTTCACAGCTTTTGAACCTGGGTAGGTAAAAGCAGGTAATTATTGTAGTCACCCAAGGATAGAAAGAGGAAGCAGGTGTTCTGCTGCCAGCACATCTCAGACTGGAGTTAATTTGGATACAAATGTAGCTACTAGAGATAGGCCAAAATATTTGGGGCAGCTGAATTTTTGCCATGTCAATTTGGGAATTATAATTGAGTTTTTCCTTTTTTTTTTCTGTTGCTTGTTTGGCCAGAGCGTTTCTAATACCCTCTTTATTGTTGTAAAACTTTATAGAAAATAAATAAATAAACACTAACTTTTTACACTGATCATATTTGATCATGTCCTTTTGATGTATTTGAAATCATTTGCTTTAATAGCAATAGCAATAGCACTTAGACTTATATACCGCTTCATAGTGCTTTACAGCCCTCTCTAAGCGGTTTACAGAGTCAGCATATTGCCCCCAACAATCTGGGTCCTCATTTTACCCACCTCGGAAGGATGGAAGGCTGAGTCAACCTTGAGCCGGTGAGATTTGAACCGCCGAACTGCAGCTAGCAGTCAGCTGAAGTAGCCTGCAGTGCTGCACTCTAACCACTGTGCCACCTCGGCTCTTTAAGACAGGGGGCTTAAAGCTGGCTGAGTTGGCTGAGGAATTCTGGGAGTTGAAGTCCACAAGTCTTAAAGTTGCCAAGGTTGAAGACCCCTGCTTTAAGACACTCCTGTTGTTGTATTGTTGGCTGACAAATCCTTCTACTGGCAGGTTTATTACTCTAACTCACTGAACAGTGAAATAGATTGAAGAGGGACGGGTTTGTCAGCTTACTTCACCAAGATTTTTATAGATTGCAATAGATGAGAAGATTGATTAAAAAAGGAAAATGTGGAGTTATAGATTTAAAAGGAAAGTTGGGAAAATTGATTTTTTTTCTATATTCTTTCTGCCATTTTTTTCTTGGGCCATAAGAAACTGTTGTTATTTTCAGTTTTGACATGGAAAAAAACATTTTTTTGAAGTTGTATACATTTATCTCTTCAATTATTCATTCATCACTTTTTATCTTAGGTTTCCTGTTGAAGCAGCTTGGTATTTCAAGAGACGTGCCTTTAGTACTGACACCAGATTCAAGCTGGTGGTTGATTCAAAATTCAACAAAACACTACAAATTATTCTGACAAATATGACATTAATTAAAAAGTGGACTTCCAATGGCACAGTAATGTCTTCAGTATTCTTAGAAAGCATCCAGTCAAATATGTTTTTTTTTAAAAAAAAAGTTAAAATCTTGTAAAATAATCAAAGTTGAAAAATTCTGATATTCTTGTAAGACCTGATATGCATTTAGACTTAAAAATCTTTGACATTTGTAAAATTTGGCAGAAAGTACACACCTAAGCTATCAGTTGAAGTTACACAGTGGCATCAATCACCTAAGAAATTTGCCAAGACCTGGGAATTGGGGGCTGTAGTACCTAAGCCTTCTTAGCTGAACATCTTTTAGCACTGGAACCCAAGATGGCCAAATAATTTCCTTTTTTCCTCCCAAAATTCTTAAGTTCTTTCTATCCATTTAAAGTTCTTATCAAAAAAGCGACAAAATGAGATAGTCATCCATCTATACTCCATCAATAAGCATATATGTCTGGTATAAATTGCAATGATTAACAGACTGATGGACAGACAGATAAAACATGGTGTCACACCACAATGGCTATCATTTTTTACATTTGTGTACAAATTACAACTTTACAAATTTTCATTTGTCAGCCCCACTATTAAGTCCAAATCAAGAAATAAATTCCACAAGAAGGATAAAATAGTATGTTTATTAATATTGGCTATACTAACAGAATCTTATAAATCTGACTGTGCTTTATTTTCCTCCCTTTTATACTCATGTGAATTAGGGAGGTATCCACTTTAGTATTTTGTGCATGCCTTCTATTTGTTTTGGATTTAAGCATATTTTTCTTCATGATGCTTTCATAATGGATTTGATGTTAATGTTAACTAGGATCATGATGTTACCTATGGTAGTTAGGGTAATGAAACATCTGCAAGAAAACAAGCAAGCTCATAGAGCACCAAGGATTTGGTTTATCTCTGTCAATTACATTCTACAAAATGTGTTTGCATTGGGATACACATTCCATCATTTCTCCCTACATTCAGTTACAAATGTTCTCCATGAAAATCTGTAGCTACTTGTAATATAACCTCATTCTTATGTACTGTAACACATAACCACATTCTGTAGCTATTAAAGACACTGATGCACAATGATGGTCCTCTAATTGTTGGCGAATCACATCTGCATGCATACCTTATTATTGGCTTGTTGAGAGTTGCAGTTCATTAACATCAAGAAGACTTTATATCTGGGCAGGAGCACATAATTAAAAATGTTAAGGCCATATATTCAATGAATATGAAAAATAGATTTCTATTTCCCCATGCCTTCTAAACAATAATGATCTTAAGTTTCAGGTTTTACTAACTTTTTTTATCTTAGTTACTTCCTGGCTGGTGACAATGATACACTGTCTGATGATGTCACAAAATTCTGTTTAATGGCTTGCCAGGAACAGTTTGATATGGTTTTTTAGTTTTATTTGCTTTATTAAACGTTTAACTGTATAGTTAAACGTATAATAGTTTAACTTTAGTTTTTTAATCTTTTTTAATCTTTAATAATTTTATTTTTCTGGTCTTGTCAATGACCAAAATAAAGTAGTTACTACTTTTAATACCATCAAACAACAGCATCCATTTATCCCATGTCCTTGGGAAAGACTCGATAGCTGGATAACAATGCCAAATCTAGTCTAAACATCTGGCTGACTGTGGAATGAACCATAATAATCCACCACTCAAACATCCTCCTCCTTTATATGGACAATTTGAAGCTGTATGGAAAAACACCATCTGAAATAGAATTGCTGCTCAGTGATGTCTGTATATACATCCAAGATATTGGATTTGGACTTTGGATTTGACAAATGCACCACGTTCACCATCGAACAGAGAAAAATAGTGAAAACTGAAGGAATCAATATGCCCTATGGAAATGACATCAAGAGTCTGAGTGAAAATTATCACTACAAATACTTCGCACAGACTGACTACAAGCAATGGCATGACAAAATAGCAAAAATAGTGCATTGGAAGGCCTGCAAAAAATATAATTTGTCTGCAAGCAAAAACTGGTGGGACCACAAAATAGAGAAATGAAGAAACTAAATTGCTCTGGGACTTTAGAATTCAAAGATAGGCACCTGCCACATATCACTCCAGACTTAACAATTGTTGATAAGAAAGACAAAAATGTCTGGAGAGTGGGCATGGCACTACCTGGAGATAGCAGAATAGAAGACAAAGAACTGAACAAGATAACAAAATATGAAGACCTGCAAATAGAAATAGAATGTGGCAAAAGAAAGCAAAGGTAGTACCAACAGTAATAGGCACCTTGTGTGCAATCCCAAAACAACTGGAGCACCATTTGAACACCATTGGCATTGACAAACTCACCATCAGTCAATTGCGAAAGGCAGCTTTACTTGGAACATTCTGCTATAATATCTGTAAGTCTATCAAACATCCACATCTGTCTATCCCAGGTCCTTGGGAAAGACTCAATAGGTGGACAAAAAATAATAATGCACCATTCAAACATCACTGGCATTGACAAAATTACCATCAGTGAATTGTAAAAGGTAGTTTTACTTGGAACAACTTATTTTCGTCTGCAATATCTGTAACACCATCAAACATTTGCCTATCCTTAGACCTTGGGAAGAATACAATATGTGGATAAAAATACCAAATCCAGTCTAGACATCTGGCTGACTGTGCAATGAACCATAATAGTTTAATCACATCAATTATAAAGAAGTTGGCCTATTTTCATATGTCTGAACTTTCATCCATTTGTAATTGGCATATTGCAAAAATTCCATTATTTAAGGAAACAAAGTTTATACGTCAAAGGTGTATTCTAAACATACACTACATTTCTGCATTGTTTGACATGAAAAAGAATTAACAAGAGCATCCTGGCTTTTTTTTTCAAATGTAACATGTAAATGTCATACCAATGGTTTTGTGTAAATAACTTATCACTAGAAAAGTTTTCTATTAATTATGTACCCTGTTTTATCTATTTATTGTGTTTTATATAAGAGATATTATAATTTTTTTTATTCTGAAACTCTGAGCATATTTACCCTTCTATATGCCTACATAAGCAAGCTTATCTTTGCAATACACATTGCTTCTTTGCAGTCTAATTTTGACTTTGTTCATGAATAAGCCTTTTATTGTCCCTCCCCATCTATCCTGTAATATAAGACATTGCATTACTTCTTTTTTTTTAAAATGGATTTCTTTTATCTGCTTAGGAAATGGATTAAGTTGGAAATTAATGTGTGGGTGTGGGAGAAAAATATGTCTTTCAGTAAAGAGGTTTATTCTTGTGTCATTTTATTTTATGACTGGGATCCACTGCAATGTTGCTTTTGACCTCTCAGTTGTAGCAAACAGGCTTCATCTAATATACTCATGCTATCTTGATTGATAAGCTAAGGCTTTCTGAGATTTAAAAATAATAAATTCTTTATGAAATATTTACTTTCAATTTTAATTTTTAAAAGTTTAAAGGTTACATTTAATGAGTTTGAGCAAGTCAGATGCTCCTTTGAGTTTCATCAAACTTGATTTTTGTCTTATTTTGTTATAAGTGAAAATACGCTAGATAATCTTTATAAGCTACATGGCTCTGGGTTATTTTTGGAAACAAACTTGAAATAAGAGCGGTGTAACAGCTGAGGGAAAGGCAGCTCAGCAGTACAGCAATAATTTCCTGGCAGTTGGGAAAAAAAAGGACAACTTTATTATTACAGTACTTTCTTGAAGTCCATGTCAACAGAATGTCAGTCCTTTGAGGTAAGCCAGATCAAGAAAAAGACACCACAAGGATTCCAGGAATATTACCTTATGACTAAAGGGTCTACTGTCAGCATCTTGAAGGAGTATTTGAGCTTTTGTCTCCTCCATCTTGTACCAGACAAAATCAAGGTGAGACTGAGTTTTTTTTTCCCATACATTCCACTTTCCAAGAAATAAATCATTCTTTGTCTTTCTTAAAGTTTATTCATTCATTCTTCCTCAAAGTAATCCCTACATTCATTTACACAAAAGGATAAAGTATTTACTCCAACCACTCAGAAATAATGATATTTAGCCAGCTCTGCAAATTCTATCATCTTTACCAACCATTACTCTGTTGTAATGTTGTAATGCCATACCTTTCCGCTAAGTGTAATTATTTTCTCCTTTCGTTTTGCTGTTTTTCTAATAGTCGCCATTGTATGTTGTAGTCCAAATGTGAAAATGAAAGCTTCTCCATTTTCCTTTTCTCCTTCTTTTATCTTTCTGTGGATTTAGCATTTTCACTCTTTGTAATTTCAAGCAACTTCAGAAACCACATAGCAACATAACAATATAACATTATAGTCTAGATTATTACCTTATATTTTTTTATGTAAAGTCCTCCAAGTGGATACACTCTTTAATAATAAAAAGCATTCCCATGAAAGACTGGTCTCTTTAACTATCAGATTTATGCCAAAGCACTTTTGTAAAAAATAAAAAAGAGAATTAACATTCTCCTTTATTCATTTTAAAACTTCCTTAAATCTTCTCTTTGCTAAGGTTTTTTGCTTTTTCCTTAATTTCTTTTTATTTTTGTATCATGAAAGAAAGTTTAACTCACTGCAATTGCTGCAAAGGAATTCGCTCTATATCTGTAGATTAAGTATTTCCCCAAAGACTTAAAAATTAGGGTGGAAGGGCTTAATGTCCATATAGACTTCATTGTAGTTATGAGTGTAGATGAAATCATGGGACTCTGGGCAGATCACCTTCCAAGCCAAATGAGAAAACTTCAGTTTGAGAAGCTGTCATCTGGAATGCACATGGGTTATCTTATGATCTCACTTTGAATCCAGTGAAATTTCATTGGTCACCTCCAGCCTGTGTTCTCAGCCATGGTATATTTCCACTCTTTCGAAGATGTCAGCCTGCCATCATTCATCAGCAGAAGCAAACTTTTTGATTAGAGAAAAGGCAATATCTACATTTATTACTCATTGGAAACCCCTTATAGAATTTTGCATGAAACATACAACGTGAAGTGATGATTTGTAGCTTTGATGATTAAGAGAAAAAATAGATAATAAAGAAGAGATAGTTTTGCCATTGTAGAGTAAGAGATAATTTTGTATCCATGCTTTTATTTGCTGCAAAGAAATTCAGAAGTCTCTTCTTTATATTTATGTTTATCTTTTCTTTGTCTGTTTTTTCTTCCTTTTCTTTCTGTACTTTATATTAATTTTGTTAGTTTTTATATTAGTTATAGATATAGGTATATTTTGATATTTGATTCAGACTTAAGAGTATAAAATAAATGAAGAAAAGATACAACTATTTTATTGGTGGAATTAAGAGAGACTGAGGTCTCCTTGGGGGCCTAAATATGCATCTAACTATTCAGAGCATGTAATGATGGTTTTCAGGCAAACCTTATTATCATCACAGTAATGGAGGTTTCTGAGTGAGCCAGGCCATTTTTGTTTATGTTAACCTTGATAGTTTGGCTGCCCATCTTACCTTGACCTCACACGATCAAGTGTCTCTCAGATACCATGCCAAGGCTAGTCTTCCAATCAAGGTATTCTGGCCCACATATTTATAGACTGCACAAGTGCTGATGACCTTAAAAACTTAAAGGTAAGCTCTAATAATCCCAGTGCATTTTTCAGTGTAAGTAGAACAACCTAATTGAGGCAAATTGATATGGAATACTTCCCTGCCTTCTTAATTTCAAACTTTAAGCAGGTTGGAAAAGATGGAATGGATAAAAAACAGTTTTTAACAGAAACCAAACAGCTACAAAATATAGACACATCAACTTGACAACATATGCTCCTGAATTAAATGTAGGAGAGGAGGGGGTTAAATGCTCTAGAGAAATATGGGAAGGAGACAGGACCAAAAGGTAATGGTCTTTTGCTCTCCATGGAGGCATATGTTGAAATGCCGGTGGAATACATTAGACAATAGACGGTGTATGATTCTTCTTTCAATTTAATTCCTCCAAAGGCTAACACGCATCTCAGCAGGAATTGGAGACAAATGGATCTTTCTTTTCAGCAGGGATCAATGTTACCCTGAATTACAATATACCATATTTATCTGAAAGGAAAATAAGCCTTTATTTAAGATAGCTCCACTGCTCCAAAAGACATTTAGATATAAAAACAAAAACAAAACTTTCTTGCTTTAGTGCCAATGTTCTTGGTGAATCTAAAACTGCTTTCCATTTTAAATGTTAAATCTGGATTTTTTTTCATCATTAAATAAAAACCCAAAGAGAATAAAAGAAAAGGATTCAGAGGTAGTTGGAAGTAACTGAATGATGAGGATTTTAACTAGAGAGCTCAAAGAGAAATTCAATGCAGAAAGATTTTGCAATTATAATTTGTAATTCCTCTTCTTTTTAATTGAAGAAATGCTAATAATAGTGCTGGCCAGTTTACCTTTGTGTTCCACTGGCTGACTTATTAATACCTTGACATCTATAATCTTCTAACTCTGAGGCTTCTAGTTGCCTGTCTTAGGTTGATCACACACACTTATGCTGATAGAGTTGTTCTTGCTTGCTTTGAATGCTTGAGTGGATAAAAGTCTGAAGGAGACAGGTATAATAATTTTCACATCCATGCAGGATAGAGATAAAACTAGTGGGTGAACACTGCTTTTCTTGAAGCAAGCAGACTTGATTATTTACTGCATTTTCGTTAGTTCTGAAGGTAACTAAAATACAAGATGCTGATCTTACCACTTTGTGAGAGGCTAAAACAAATTAAACTCTATTGCTCTTTTCCCTGGCAAACAACAATGAATTCTTCATGCTGAAACTAATTTCTTCTGTCTTCTGTGTTGAAGAATTAAAAAAAAAAAAAGAAAAGAAACAGATTCTGGATAGTGAATGTCCTACGTGTATATCTTCCCAGGAAATGGAATAATTTATTTTTTTTCAACCATAAATTATCGTTTATTTAGGTTCAAGATCATAGCATAAAAAGGGTATAATTATAGAGTAAGTGTTGCATAAAGACCATAAAATTTAAAGAAACAAATAACCAAAAATATTCCTTTAGCTACAAAAGCTGGGATTTTCTAAAGAAAGTATAGTTTTTGCAATGCTTCATTTTTAATAGCTTCCAGCAATTGATACTATTACAATGGTTCAATGAAAAAAACACTTTGTTTAATCAACTTGTATCACATTTGGATGCCAGAATAATAATTTGTAATATATTTTCTACAGCATCAGAATGTAAATATTTCCTATTTATCTTAATGTAACATCAAGACAAATGTGCTTAGATTTTTTTTAAACAGAGAAGCATCAGTAGGTCATTTCAGCAGCTCAGAGCAAATATAGCGTGTATGGTGGTGATTCAGTTCCAGAACAACCTACAAGAAATGGATTGTCTAGATTCATATCAGCTTAGATTAATGATGACATAGTATGAAGCTTGAATTGGTGAATCTAATGGATGACCTTTATTAGGACTTTGATGTTGATAGTAGTTCTGTCTTCCTTTTATTGGGACTCTTGGCACCTTAGATACCATCAACCATGGATTGCTTCTTGGCCAGGTGCACAGTTGAATTGGAACTTTTGATTTTGTACCAAATTTCAGTGGCCTGACTGCCAACAAGGCTCATCTATCTGAGCATATTATATGTGAAACTATTAATATGTTAATGGGTACAAGCAATAGTGCTAGTTTTGCATCAGAGCACTAAGCTACATATAGAACCTCCTGTAGACTGAGTTGATCTGTCCACCTAAGAATAGGTGGTGATAATCTCCCATTTTCATGTGGTGTGTTGAAGACAGAAAACTATAGTTTTTTTTTTCATTTGCTACTACACCTATTTTATAGAACAACCTCACTTGGAAACTGGACTTGCCCTCTCAATTATGGCCTTACAGAAGGCAATCAACATTAAATCTTCAAAGGGACTTTTGGGATTGTATGTTTGCCATCATTTATTTTATATGGTGTATTTATATTGCTGTTACATGGTGTATTTATATTGCTGTTACATTGTCCTTTTTATTGTTGAATTTACTAAATCATTTTGCTATGGGCTGAGTTGGAGTTTACTATGGATGTTTTATTACTCTGGATGTTTTTTGCTATTGTAAGCTGTCAGGAGTCTCGAAGAATTTGGCAATGTACAAATCTAATGAATTGGCATAGGCAAGACCAAGAGCAAGCAATCTGACATGAAAAGGATTCATGTAATCCCCACCCAATTCATTTCTCCCTTTTCTTGTTCTGTCTAGAGCCCTTTCTGAACTAGTTGTCAAAAATGAATGTTGTTTTAATTTGAAAATTCTAACAGAGGCTTAAAATTTAAGACCCTCCCCCCCATGGGTGGGTTCTAATTTACCTCGCTGCTGGTTTGCTCCCTCCCACACCGCGTGGCCGTGTTTCATGGGCACGTGCGTGCTTCACACGCGCACGCATGCGCAATGCTGAAAAATATTTTTTTAAAAAAAAAGCCAAAAACAAGATGGCGATGCATGCACAGTGCCAGATACTCGGCTTCTGCGCATGCGCAGGAAAAAAAAAACCCGGAAAAAAATCCAAAAAAGAAATTCAAAAAAAAATCCAAAAAAAGAGCCAAAAACAAGATGGCAGCGCATGCACAGTGCCAGCAACTCAGCTTCTGCGCATGCACAGAAGAAAAATAAAGTAAAAAAAAACCGCGCACCTCTGCTCCCCCCCAAGAAAAGAAGTGCATAAAGCAAATTCTTAGTTTTAATTATACATGTGATGTATACAGCTTCCTATCACCATTTTATCTATTCTGTTTCTTAGTCTTCTTCAAAAAAAATTAAGGTCTGCACCCTAACCCTCAAGGTCATCACCTTCTGGAATATAGGAAGCCAGAGTTTAACTTTCTGTTATCTGCATACATTCCATATTTACATTAAATGTTATGTCATCATCTCAAATGGTATGCAAATAAACCAGCCATACTAATTAGGAAATTAGAGAATTATGGAAATTAGAGAGTATAAATTCTGTGACAACATTACACTGAATAGAAATGGGTATTTTGTGTACATGTTCTCATTCTTTCTTATATAAACATAGTATAATTAGCCTAAATAAACCGCAAATAAATAGGGTATAGGTTTTGAGTTCTTAATATACCTAATATTTTCCAACCTCTCTGGACTTTATTCTGAAGCATAGTCATAGGGATGATTATGGGCATTTCAAGTACTGACACTGAAAAGTGTTTTATTTTGCTTTACTTTGTGAAATATTAAAGAACCCTAAAATGAAATATATTCAACAATTCTAATAGCTGAACAGATTTTGGCAAAAGTAGCTATTGTTGGCTTTCACTGCTAGATGTCAGAATTTACTCACTGGCTTGCCAACATTTTTTTAAAAAGTCAACATTCACCATGGGATTAAGTAATTAACATTCACAATCAGATATCTGAAACTGATCCTCAGAATGAAAATATCATTTTGCCTGCAACTACTCTGTAGTTAATCTGTCACTAAACCTAGCTATTTTAAAACAAGATAACCATATGTAATATATATAAACATCCCTCCAAAAATAAATAGATAGAGAAAAAAATAAAAATAAAAACATGTCTGCATTTTCAGTGTCAAGCAGCAAGTAAATGTGAATAGATAAATCAACTATATATATATAACAAGTTTAAGATCACTGACACTCAGGCAAAGGCCGGCAGAGGCTGGGATTTGAACAGAATGTTGATGATCATATTGTTTCTTTTTTAAGAATACAGCTATGTTAGTGTTAAATATGGCTGGTACAGAATTCAAGTTGAACTAGTCCTTAGATAATAACTGGGCTGAAGCACCCTTCCTTTAAACAATTACCTTGTTTCAACCTTGGACATGAAAAACTATTTCTGCCATGAATTGTATATACAGATGCCTTTTTTGATATGAATCAAGTTCAGTTTAATCCATTGTAAAGTTTTGATTTGAGGCACTGCCACAGAGTGATCATATTCTCATTTATAACATTGCCTTAAATCCAGTTAATTCAGATTGAGGTACCACCTTGAGGTAGAAAAGAACTGTTTTGTTCATGCTTAGTGCTTAAGCAAGCATCTGGATACTTTTACAAATTTCTACTTTTATTACTTTTAGTAGCAAGTACTTGAAGTTTATTTGCAACTTGGAAAGAAAGGTCATTGTGGAAGTTAGATGTAGGTATTAAAAAGAATAATGTGCATTGTAGAGCTGAATAATTCTCATATTTAATTGGTGTGGGAGGTTCTTTGAATTCATCAACCAGCTGTTTGCTGACTCCTTCAATATGAAATGAGAAGATGATTTACTGAGTACAAGATATTAGAAGTATCGATTGATTGCCCTAATCTGGAGAAGAGAAATGTGTCTATATTTATGTAGCAACCTCAGATATGGCTAAATTGCCCATGAGTTAATATCCGTGTGCTCAAAAAAGGCAATATATCTAATATTAACCATAATTTGGGATACTAAAAATGTTGATTTGGTAGGCAGAAGCACTTGAAATTTCAGAAGCATTCTATGGGTGGCTATAAGTACACCTCCCCACCCCCAAAAAAAAGTTAGGAGGCAAGCAGGAAGATTATTCTACTCTAACTTTTTTTCAACTCTTTGGAAAACAAATAGAAGGTATTATATAGTCTTAATAGGGTTCATCCACAGACACCACTAACTCCAATGTGTTAATAACTTGTAAATCAGTCTTTAAAGATAAGTCCTCATGATCCTATTTTCATAGCAATCTCAGCCCATAGCTTCTTAACTTTATACTTCAAGTTGATTACTTAACACCATAACTCCATACTAATTAGCTAACGCTAATCTTCCATCTTGTCCCAACATAAGTCTTACTAGATGCATGAGCTTTGGTGATGATGTGCTCAAGAGCTGTAAACTGCCCAGCTCCTACTGGTTCCTGGATGAAAAGCAGGGGTGAAAGTTAGCAGAATGGAGATTTTGCAGTAACCTTCCCCTGCCATGCCCACCAAGCCACGCCCACAGAACCGGTAGGGAAAAAAATTGAATTTCACCCCTGCTGAAAAGTAAACACCTTATTTACTTTACTGGACACAAGGAGAAGGAAAGATTGCCAGAAAGAAGGATTGACCTCTCACAAAAAAAAAAAGAAAGAAAAAGAAAAAAAGAAAAGAAAAGAAAAGAAAGCAGCAACGAGATCATTAGAGAGGAGAGCAGACCAATTTCCTTTCCTCCTCCCCTTTTTTTCTTTTGCAGAAATTTAAACAGCAGGAGAAAAGAATTTGTAGAAAGATGAAGATCAGTGGCAGGACAGTTTGAAAGGAGACACAGAGGAAGACTTAGAGCCGTGATGGCGAACCTATGGCACGCGTGCCACAGGTGGCACGCGGAGCCATATCTGAGGGCACGCGAGGCGTTGCCCTATGTCAGCTCCAGCGTGCATGTGCACGCTGGGCCTGCTGATTTTTGGCCTTCTGGAGGGTGGGGGGAGGCCATTTTCGCCCTCCCCAGGCTTCAGGAAAGCCTCTGGAGCCTGTGGATGGCAAAAAAAAAAGACCCAACGGGCCTACCGGAAGTTTGGAAACGAACTTCCTGTTGGGCCATTGGACCGTTTTTCGCCCTGTCCAGGCTTCAGGAGGCTTTCCTGACGCCTGAGGAGGGCGAAAAACAGCCGAGCCTGTGGATGGCGAAAAACGGACTCAACGGGCCTACCGGAAGTTCAGAAATGAACTTCCAGTAGGCCCATTGGGCCGTTTTTCACCATCCACAGGCTCCGGAGGCTTTCCTGAAGCCTGGGGAGGGCGAAAAACAGCCCAACGGGCCTACCAGAAGCCCGGAGGCTTCAGTGAGGCCTGTGCGCATGCATGGGGGGGGCAGCGCGGAGGGGGTTGTGCGCGCATGCGCAGGGGGAGGGCATTGCATTATGGATGTGGGCACGCGCACATGCGCTATCGTGCACGCGTGCACCCTTTTGGCACCCGAGCAAAAAAAGGTTCGCCATCACTGACTTAGAGTCTGATTTGCAGGCTTGTAAACACCCAAATCCAGTACTCTATAATGTGAAGGAAAGCACTTGCTAGTTGTTGTTTTTTTCCAAATGGCAGATGGGAATGGAAATGCTGGTGGGATGGCAAATGCAACCAATTACTCTGTATCTCCACATTAAACTGTGAAAGCAGCACCATTTGCTAGATTTAATATTGATACAGGAAACACTTGATAGTGGTGACAGAGCAAACTATGATGAGAGGAAAACACATTAAATTGTCTGTCTGCATGTGCCCAAAGTCAATACATAAAGTCAGCTTCTTTGTGGATCTTTCAATGAATAATCAGAGATTTTGTCACAGGAAAGGGACATGAAATAAATGAATGATAGATTTGAATAGTTCAGGATTGAGATCTACAGCATTAATTCAAAGTTAAACTAATATTGAATAGAGTCTATAACACTTTTTTTCCTGTGAAACAAATGAAAAAGCCTGTGAAAGTTGAAAATAGAACTATGTTTTTGAAAATTGCAGGCAAAAAGAATGTCTTTAAAATAAGTATATTAATATTAATTTATTAATATAAATTTGCAAGGAAATTTATATGAAAAATAACATCAGGTAAATTTGTTCTAAACATATTTTTTTCAGGGAATTTATGTTACTAGCACATCACTGGGAAGTATTCAGAATTCTGGATAGTAAAAATGTTTGAATAAAAATGAAACAATAACATTTCCCAAGAGCTTATAATATTGTGTCCACAAAAGGAAACAGAAGTGTATTTATTTGTCAATCTCTACATCAAGAAACCTCTTCCTCTGATAACCATCAAATAGTTTTCAGTTTATTTCCTTTGACCCTCTTATTGATTTATCTAATCTGGAATGAATTGTTGATCATTCTGGAATCCAGTAGGATCTTTTTGTTGTTTATAATTGAAATCCAGCAGGTAAGGTTTGCAAATTAGACTTTTTAGTTAAAGTATATCCTTATAATCTGTAATTATAAAATTTAGAAGAGGTAGATGAATAAAATACAGTGAGTGTAATGTATTTCCCTGGTTCAATTCCACTCTTTCACATAAACTACAGTATATTAAATGGACACAGCCTATTCAAATTCAGAAGGAAATGAAATAAGATTGCTAGTCTGCCTCTTGAACAAAAGAGCTTGATTTCAAGTAAGCCTGGCCATGTAATGTAAGTACCATAGATCACAAGAAGACCATTTTTTCTGAGAAAATGGGGAACCAATGGCAGGAAGTGTGTAAGGGGATTTGAAATAAAAAAACTCAGATAAATCAATTACCCATAAAGCAAAATGTGCAAAGAAATCATTGACTAGATATTCATATAGTAAAACAATTCTCTGTTGCTTTATTTTGCACAATAATTCTGTACAAAGAGATTTTTGGCATTTCAGTTTAATCTGGAAAGCCTTAAAACATGGTTCTTTCATCAACCCTGGAAATCCCATGGTGAACCTGCAAAGAAATTTTATGAAGCCAAATGATTATTGTTCTTCCACTATTTTAGGGTTCTTTTACGCTTTTAATGTTTATATTCCAGTATGTTTTTAGTTGTTATTTTTGTTATTATTTAAGTTTAATTTTTTTAAAATATTGTGATATTGTTTTAATAGTTATTCCTGCAAAGTCACTTTTTGTGAGATGGGTGGCTATATAAATTTGCTAATAAATACATAACCCTGAGGGGATGAGAACTACTACAGATCTGGAATGTTCTCAATTCTTGCCCCAGAGGAAAAAAAATTGGAGCAAGAATGATGATACTTTCAACTAAAGTTGAGTGTAAGATTTAATTTGTTGCATTAACCAATATAGCTGGCATTTCTCATACTAATGCAAGTTCAGAAACGTTTTATAAATGAAAGGAAGTTTCCTTCCATTTATAAAATGTTTCCTTCCATTTGCTTCCTTCCAAGTTTCCTTCCATTTATAAAATGTTTCTGAACTTGCATATACTAAAGTGGACAGATTCCTTAAGGAGGCAGTGTATTTAAAAAAAAAAAGGAATACCTTAAAAATTGTGTAGAAATTATGTGAGGAAAAGTTACTTGACAAAAAAGTATCTCCATTATGTGTGTGTGTGTGTGTGTGTGTGTTAGTTTCCTACATATCATATTGGAATATGATAAACATGGTAAAAAAACCTAAGGACATAATAGAAAATGAAAGTTAGGAAACGTAAAACAACTTTCCTTGCTTTGATAATGGAGAAACTATGTTTACAAGTACAAGGGCAATATCTACTTGCTTCTTGGCCTTTTGGTGAAGATCAAGTGAAAAAGAAATCAAAATCAGAGAGAAGAACCTTTGAACAGTAAATCATAGGATAAAGATTAAAAAGATAAAAAGCTGCTGGTAGACAGCTTGAAGTCAGTAAGAAAATTAGATTTAGGGACCTCTGGACAAGAGAGGATTATTAGGAGGAGCAGGGAAGCAGAAATGAAACTCAGCAGAGCTAAGAAAAATGTAAAAGTGAGTTGTGGAACTGGGTTCAAGCGAGATCCTTTGAAAAACAGTGGTATAGCAGAAAATGTTTAGCCTAAAATAATGGCTACCAAAGAGAAAAAGAAAAGATTACTCTAAAAGGTGTAAGCCTAAAGAGACAGGGAAGAGAATAATGCTACTTGTCTGCAAACAAGACATAAAGCATAAGGAAAGCCTTTTTCCATATATTACTTTGTTTCTACTTTATATGCATAAATGAAAAAGGAAGCTTGACTGGCAATCTCTGGCTAACAAGAGGTAAGGAGCTAGCAGATGCATCAGGGTGAATTACCAGTAATTATTTGAGGAAGGATTGAGTCTTAAATGTCTTAAGAGAAGTAGTGAAGGCATGAAACAGACAGATCAAGAGATGTGAGTTAGGCCACCAGGAGTAAGACGGGGAATTAGAAAACTGCTAAATGCTCAGCTATTGCCTGGGGAATTTTTCAAGATAAAGGGATTGGTGTAATGCATTCTATTCTTTTAAAATAGGTTCTGAGAAAGTCCTCTCTACAGAACAATAAGAAAACTGAGTTCAGTAGTACAGTATCATGTTTCATACCTATAGATACTATAGTTATTGTATCTTGTGTCTATAGTAGTATGTTATATTTATGTTATATTCCATCTGTTTCATCATTACTTTCTCTCAACTTGTTCCATCTTCATCTGAATGATAAAGAGATTTTTGCTACTCACACTTCTAGAAAATAAGTACTGATTATGTTAATTTCTTGGCATTCAACTTTTTGCTTTTCTTGTCCCACCTCTGTTTCACAAATTTGCTCCTAAGCTTTGATTAGAACAGCCTGCAAGTCCTGCAAGTAACTAAAGAATGACCATAACCAACATAATGTAGTCTATCTTGGTATTTCCCCTGTCCCATCACTTCTCTTGTTATATACTATAGGACTTGGCTGATGCTTCAAATATCCATCAAATTGCCTAATAGCGACTTTGCAGAAAGTGTTGTATAATTTTATTTTATTGTAATAACATGGAACGTGTAGCTTGGATTTGATATTTCTGTGTATTTATATTAAAGCACTAAAATATATATTTTTATAAAATATTAATGTGTATTTTGACATATGCAAAAGCTAGATTATTTTCCTAATTTTTAAAAGAAAATCCAAGCTTTTGAAGGCTCATCTACATTTGAAAGAAAAGTGTCAATTCTCTTGGAGTAATACTGTTGCTATTCAGCATTCTAATATTTTCTTTCTTCTCAGTTCATGTACTGGTAAATCTGACAAGTGATGTATTTATAAACTTTACCATGAATGCAGATTTTTTGACAGCACTGTGAAACTTGCTGCACTGACAGTTTTTATGGAAACGGTATCACTTTAAGTGATAATACCAGAAAAATGATTCCTCAGACATCCCTGTGTAAATTGCCAGACACAGAATTTCACTGATAAAAGCTGACCTTTCCAAAATTCATAAGTATTAAGGATACACTGATGACGAGGCATTCATATTTCTGACATATAGGAGTATTGGGTGGCATTTCAATGGGTCTCTAGATGGCCTATAATACTCGGCAATCTATTGAAAGCATTTTTGTACTCAATGTGTTTAGCTGGGTAGATTTTCAACATTTGAGGCTTTAATAGAAGCATTTTGTAATCAGTTTTTAAGAGATGTTTGGGAGTAGTTTTCTGAGTAGGTACATGATATTCTCAGCTTAGCACCTCTAAAATTATATCTATCTATCTATCTATCTATCTATCTATCTATCTATCTATCTATCTATCTATCTATCTATCTATCTATCTATCTATCTATCTATCTATCTATCTATCTATCTATCTATCTATCTATCTATCTATCTATCTATCTATCTATCTATCTATCTATATTTCCATCTATATCTAGTGCAGAGATGGGTTCCTCCCGGTTCGGACCGGTTCTCCTGAACCGGTAGCAACCTGCTGGTGAGGTCATGATGATGTCACAGATCCGGTTTGGTTGGTGCCGGTCCGTGGGCGCCGCTATCTTTTTTAAAAAAATGTTTTAATTTTTTTTAGATTTTTTTGAATTTTTTTAGATTTTTTTTTGGGGGGGGGAATTTATTTCTGGGTTTTTTTTCTTCTGCGCATGCGCAGAAGCTGAGTTTATGGCACTGTGCATGCACCGCCATCTTGTTTTGTGCTTTTTTTCTTTTGAATTTTTTGCGAACTTTTGGCACTGCAAATGTCACCCCCAAACAAGGTGCAAAGCGGCTCTCAAAGAGAACGAAGTTAATTGCCTCACACTCATGAGAAGTTTTCCTTTACTGTGCAAAGGCCAGGAGTTGCTGGAGGCTCCGATGTTGCAGGCGCCCAGGGAGGTGGGGGGGAAACGCTGCCCGACTGCTCCCTCCCTCTCAGAAGTTTTCAAGCTCCTCTGAGAGGCTTTTTTTTAAAAGAAAACCCCAAAAAAGCCGCAAGATCCGGAGCTGCCAGTCTCTGGTAAGATGTGCCTCTCATGCAGTGGGGCACAATTTGGGGGTGGCAGGTGGGGCAGGACATGGGGCTGTGAGACATGCATCTTACCGGAGATTGCCAGTTAGTCAGTCATCTTACGGTGTGGTGTGTCGAAAGAGGAAAAAAAATGAAGAAAGAAGCTTAGTTATGAGGAGAGGAGCTATTCGTACTGGTAGATTCCCAGGAGGGGGACTTTGGCGGAGAAAGAGGACGTCAGAGGAGAAAATGGGACGAATCTTCTAGGGAAGAATTTCTGATTGAGAACAGACGTTGTATCGGGTGTGTGGTGTGAAGATAAATGTTGCCCCCAATCATTTGGGCTGGAAAACACCCCCACCCCATTCCTTTATCCACTGGATTTGTCCTTCTGCTTTCTCCGGTTGCTTCCCTGATTCCTGAACTACAAAAAATCATTGAAAAATCAGAATGATTGGCCCTTTTTGCAGGAGGCTCTCCTAACAGGAAAGGAAGGGAAGGGACTGGCGAGGATAAATACACCAAATCAATATGAAAAAACCTCCCAGTTTTGTAGCAGCGCTGCTGAATTTCAAAAGAGAACCCAACAGTTCCTCCCACGTGAGTTATTTGTGCCTGTGCAATGCAAAATTTTACTGAAGGAAAAAAAAGCAACAGGAGGAATCAGGGAAGCAACTGGGGAAAGCAGAAGGACAACTCCAGAGGATAAAGGGATGGGGTGGGGGGGTTTTTTCCAGCCCAAATGATTCAGGGCAATGTTTATTCTCAGCAGAGCTAGGGTGGGCAGGCAGGCAGGCAGCGGCACAAAGTTTATTTATTTAGCTATGCTGACTGGCCTGTGCAATGCAAAATTTTACTGAAGGAAAAAAAAGCAACAGGAGGAATCAGGGAAGCAACTGGGGAAAGCAGAAGGACAACTCCAGTGGATAAAGGGATGGGGTGGGGGTGTTTTCCAGACCAAATGATTCGGGTCAATGTTTATTCTCAGCAGAGCCAGGATGGGCAGGCAGGCAGGCAGCGGCACAAAGTTAATTTATTTATTTAGCTATGCTGGCTGGAGAATTCTGGGAGTTGAAGTCCACAAGTCTTAAAGTTACCATGGTTGGAAACCCCTGTTCTAGAGGTTTCTCTGCAGTAGTTTGTACCAAGAGTAGCTCCCTACATATGTGTGTGTGTCTGTGTGGGTACTAGGTTGTATTCCTCTCCGCTCCCAAGATGGCCCGCTGTCCTCCCGAGAAGGTGAAGGGACAACAGGTGGGAGGGACTTGCGAGCCAATCTGCCAGCTGAGGTGAAGGGAAAGACTGCCGTGTGGAGATTGGAAAGAGTAGGAGCCACCTTCGCCTCTGCTGGTTGTGGCAGCGCAGAGCCCGTCGCCAGGGTAACCAGCAGCTACCGAGGCCGCGGCAGGGCAAAATACTCTCCAAATGTGAATGCCTTTAGGTGAGGACGAGTGCTGCTGTGGCCGCTGTCCAGGATCGCCTCCCCCACTTAGTCCAATCCCAGGGTCATTTTTGCCGGCCCACATATTAACTCTACCCATGTGGTTATTAGTCAAGAGTTTTTAAAAATGTAAATTTTTCCTTGTGGTTTTGACTGCTCTGAATCTACTCTGAATATTTGCTGCTGTTCTTCTGAGTCCAACTGTTGGGATTGGTGGGGAAGAGGGGAGGGGGAGCTGTAGTTCTTGCTCGATGCCTTTGGGCCAGGTTCTTTATAGCTGGATTCAGGTACAGCCAAGCACAGCCTTGCTTAAACATAGTTTAGCTGCTCCAGACGAGCCATTCTTCCCCTCACCCGGCCTGAACATACAGCTGCCATGCCTTCCTCTTGCCTGCCCCACTCCCTCACACCTGGGGGCAGCAGGGACAAGCCGTGGGCTCAGCTGCAGGGGAGCAGCTCCAGACGAGCCCACATCTCCTGAAGCTGCCGCCGCCGTTGGAGCCGCGACAGGCAAAAGGCGGGTGCGGTGGCTGTATGTTCAGGCAGGGCAAGGGGGGGAATGGCCGAAACTGCCACTTGCCCTGAACTCGCCGCTCCCGCACTAATGCCCTGCTCAACCACGCTTCTTTGCTGGTCCCGGCGCTGAAGCCATGAAGGCAAGAGGGGCAGTGGTGGTGGCAACAGCACTTCAGGATGCCGTGACAAGGGACACACCGCTGCCGGGCCGGGCCGCCCACCCTACCAGTCCCAGAGCACTTTCTTCCTTCTCCCGAGAAGAGAGAAAGAAAGAAAGAAAGAAAGAAAGAAAGAAAGAAAGAAAGAAAGAGAGAAAGAGAGAAAGGAAAGGAAAGGAAAGGAAAGGAAAGGAAAGGAAAGGAAAGGAAAGGAAAGGA
>QLTV01000376.1:414498-446396 GCA_003457575.1 Thermophis baileyi
ACGAAAGAAAGAAAGAAAGAAAGAAAGAAAGACTTATGACCACAACTGAGCCCAAAATTTTGGTCGCTAAGCAAGAGCGGGGTTAAGTGAGTTTCACCACATTTTACAAGTTGGCCATGCCCACCCGGTCACCTGACCACCAAGCTACGCCCACCTGACCTCCAAGCCATGCCCACAGAACCGGTAGTAAAAAAATTAGAACCCACCCCTAGTGGGTTCCCCCCGCCACAGAACCTGTAGTAAAAAAAATTAGAACCCACCCCTAGTGGGTTCCCCCCCGCTGCCATACAAATGTTTGTGGGGGGGGGGGGACAAGGGAAAAAACCCACAAGTTAAATATAAGGTATTACAAGATGCAAAGGAAAGAGGAGGGCTGGGTCTACCTGATTAGAAATTATACTTTACTGTGTGCTGTTTAGGTAGGATGAAAAAGTATGCATTGGTGAAAAATAGAAGTCTTTTAGAATTAGAAGGAAATGATCTGAAATTTGGGTGGCAGGGTTATCTACAGTAGGACAAAATTAATGTAGATATTACTGTAGATTCATTTTGTTAGATATGCCTTTTTGAGAATATGGAACAAATACAAATATAGATTGTGCCGAAAACACCATTGTGGCTCTCAGCACAAGAAGCATTTTATAGATGAGAAATGATAAGTAAATGGTTAACTTATCAAGATATATTAGAATTTTCTCAAGGGGAATGTAAAATAAACTGAATACTTGATAATGAAAGCATATAGTTGTCAGTGGTTTTCTTATGTATAAATCAGAAAGAGTTAAAATTGATAAAGATGCTGTAGTTTTCATCAATATAAGAATAAGTTTGAAATACAACTATGTACAAATGAGGAACATGTTATAGTTAAAATCTACAATTTTTGTTGAAAATTTAAACAGAAGAAAAACATGTATGATAAAATGGGCTAAAGGGTTTGGTTACAGTATACAAATGGATCAATGGAAGAATATTTATTAAATTTATTTGCCATCCATATCATTTTATAGTGACTCTGGGAAGAAATATGTTGTTGAAAAGATTAAAATTTACATTATTTTTATTAAATGAGGTACCTGGTATTTGTCATTAAAAATTGTCTAAAATACACTTTTGTCTTGGGATTTTGACGATAATAAAAATAATAGGAAAAAAGTGAGCTTTTTTGTTTAACCATAGACTGAGAGATAGCTTGTAATCATACTTGTATTTGTTGCAAAGAACATTAGAACCCTCTTTCACTTTCTTTTCATCTTTTTATCCTGCAGTCTTTTTCTTTTATCTATTTCTTTGACTTTCTTTGTTTTATTTACTTTGTATTAGTTTTTGTTCGTTTTTAACTTGTCTTTAAAACTTTTAATTATATGTATCTATATAAGTGTGTGTTTGTGTATAAATCTGATACATGTGTGCATATCTAGAATTTCCCATGTACCTACTTGTGTGTGTGTGTGTGTGTGTGTGTGTGCAAATCTATGAGTTATATAAACTATATAATACGCACACACCAACTGCTTGCACATACAGTTGATTCTTCAGCAGAGCACTAAATGTGCTAGGCCAGTGATGGCTAACCTTTTCCAGATCGAGTGCCCAAAGCATGTGCGCGTGAACCCCCCAAATGCAATGTGTGCGCGGCCTCCCACATGCACCCCCCCCACATGTGCGGCAGAGACCCGAAAACCAGCTGGTTGGCGGGAGGTGTGCACGCTGAGCTGAGGCGACGGCTCGCGTGCCCACAGAGAGGGTGCTGTGTGCCACCTCTGGCACACGTGCCATAGGTTCGCCATCACTGTGCTAGGCTTAACAAGAATACATTTGAATGGGTGTACAGATCAGATTTTACTACATGGTAGACAGATTTTTATGTCTAAAAGTTGTACTCCATCCTTTTCTTTAACCATCCTTTTCTGCAGTTCTGTGTAAAAATGCAGTTCGGTAGGCACTGTGATGCTTGAAATAGACAGAGCCAGGGTATCATGTTAGAGGAGGAAATAAATGAAAGATTAAAAAAGCAAAGCAAGTGTGGAAGAAGGCCAAAAACATAAATCAATAACAAAACAAAAATTACTGAATCGGTCAATTAATGGAATCTTCTTGTCAATATTTAACAATAAACTATGTTCAGTAACAAAATGGGTGTAGATCAGTGGTTCTCAACCTTTCTAATGCCATGATCACCCCATGACCCCCCGCTGCCATGACCCCCCTGCCACCGTGACCCCCTCCCCGCCCCTGCCCCGCGCGGGATGAGGTGACAAAGGGGGCGTGGCACCAGGGTTGAAATGCTCCCGGTTCGGGCTTGCCTGCGGGTTGCCGGACAGCTGATAGCGATGGAAGCGGGAGACTTCGCCCGGACGCCCCCATTTGGGTTCTTTTACCCTCTGCTCATGCGCAAAGCGTTCTGCGCATGCGCAGAGGGTAAAAGAACCCAAATGGCAGCATCCGGGCGGGTGGGCGAAGTCTCCCGCTTCTGTCGCTACCGGTGATCCGCAGGCACGGCCGAACCGGGAGCATTTCACCCCTGCAGTGACAGTGGCACCAAGATGGCGGGCTAACGCGCGTGGCGACCCCTGTGAAATGGTCGTTCGACCCCCAAAGGGGTCGCAACCCACAGGTTGAGAACCGCTGGTGTAGATAATTGATAGTAAGGTGTCCCACTGAAAATCAGTAACATTATTTTATAAGAAC
Source organism: Thermophis baileyi (assembly GCA_003457575.1). Lineage (NCBI taxonomy): Eukaryota > Metazoa > Chordata > Lepidosauria > Squamata > Dipsadidae > Thermophis > Thermophis baileyi. The sequence continues at coordinate 417,190 of QLTV01000376.1, forward strand.
TCAGGACATGTGTAAGCTGAATGTAGCTTGCAGATTATGCATCACCACTGAGCATACATAACAAATATTTGGAGTGGGAATTATGACAATGGATATAGCACAGAGATAAGCCTTACTTACACCAGTATGGGTTTTGTACAATTTGTATTTTTTTTTAAAAAAAAGAAAAGAGTTTGACTGAACAAAACTCATTTTTAGGTTGTTTAGAGAAAGACAAGGGATAAATGGAGATTTCTGGAAAAATTATGACAGAAGCCTAAACAATTAAATATGTCACTCTTTTAATTCATGCTTTATAATTATCAGTTAGCACTTCATTGCTGTCCTACTTTAAACGGCTTTTATTGTACAGTATATGCCACTAGAGCCATAAGGAACTGGTCATCCTATACTGTTCCTGACTAAGCTAATAAAAATAAACATCCAATGCTTTCAGAATAAGTATCCCATTCTATTTATTCTTACTTTGTTTAATAAAAATAGTCTATTAATGCACTACTATTAATCTTCTTATCGTTCCCATCACCCATCTCCTCCCACTAATGACTGTATGACTGTAACTTGTTGCTTGTATCCTTACGATTTACATTGACTGGTTCCTAATATGATTTGATTGCTTATTTGTACTCGGACTATCATTAAGTGTTGTACCTTATGATTCTTGACGAACGTATCTTTGCTTTTATGTACACTGAGAGCATATGCACCAAGACAAATTCCTTGTGTGTCCAATCACACTTGGCCAATAAAAAATTCTATTCTATTCTATTCTATTCTATTCTATTCTATTCTATTCTATTCTATTCTATTCTATTCTATTCTATTCTATTCTATTCTATTCTATTCTATTCTATTCTATTCTATTCTATTCTATTCTTATTTCTAGGAGACAGAAATCATGTACAGGACCTCAAGGGAATCCTATAAGTATTTCAGTGATCTTTCTGAATAGCATAGTGGTGTCACTGAAAAGCAACTTGCTGTGATTAGAAATTAGAATATTAAAACACAAAGCTATACCTTTCCTCTCTATTACACTCCTCTTCTGCCCGCATTTACTTATGGGGAGACTATAAGGATCAATGTACCAATTTTGGCAATCATTTTGTCTTTGTCTCTGCCCTGTAATCTTTAAATCTTTAATCAAGCTCTCCGAGTAGATTTTTCTTACTGAATTAACCTACCTCAATGAAGAATAAAGCTACATCTGAAACATGTACTTAGATGCTGGTGTTATTCCAAGTGGCATGTAATTGTACACAAAGCAAGAGTAGCTAAATCAAAGCTGAACAAACTAAAGTGTGCTTATTATATGCTAAATAGAAACAAAATGTATGCCTAGATCACTGTTCTCATTTGCTTAAACAGCCTTTGCTATCATTCAGTTAAAACAAAAACAAAAATATATGAGTCATCCAGATGACCTTAGCCTTAAGACGAGTACTAGATAATTTTGTCTTCAACATTCATATATAAAACACCTTAGTTAATGTAGAATTTAGAAATTCCCCATGTTTCCACCAATATTTATGTTATTTGATGAAAGAAAAACAGCTTTTGAAATTTAGTTCAAAGAAAGTGTAAGAGGAACTTTTATGGATGGAGTTTAATGTTTATGGAGATTCTCAGTCATCCAGGTCATGGCTGTCCCAAAGGTGCTTTTTTCAAGAGGCAACTGGACTTTCTGGTTTTTCTTTGAAGAAGAATGTAAAAACAGTTTAATGTTTTTACACTCAGTTATTGGGGGTATGCCTGAATGGCCTGTCCTTCAATGCACAATCTTCTTTACCATTGTCTGCAGCAAAGATAGACATTCTTTCCCTCACCTTTTCAACAATATGGGGATTACCCAACAATGCTAGAAGAGCTCTAGTCTCAAGAAATTGTTGGAGTTCTCATTCTTCAGACTTTAACCAATTTCTCTTCTGTATGTTTGGTGGAGATTTTTGAATGGTGATTTGGGCATTCATAGTGTGTATACACACACAGTATGAATATGTATATGCTATAGAAAAACACTTTCTTAAAAAACAGAAAAGTTTTCAATACTAACACAAAAATAAAAGTACAACAATATGGTTAATTATTTTTTAAAGTCTAGAAAAATGAAAGTATTAGTATTTTCATAGACCATAGACCATGCTAATACTCCTAATTACACATGAGATAGACTCCATCAACAAATTACCAGAAAATAATATTCTGTTGACACCATTTACATGAATATCCTATAAACCAAAATGTTTACAAGTCATTAGAAAAGTAATTCTGATTTGCAGCATTATGAGACTCTTCCAGTGTGTATTCATATGCAATAAAAATTAGCTTTGGGAATAGCACAAAACTAGTGCACAAAAACTACTGCACAATTATTAAACAGACTTATAATAAACCAAAGGAAATAAGAATACTGATATAAGAATTCATCAATAATATTTGAATTGTAAATGACATTGACTTTGCCATATTAATGAAAATAAATTTGTTGAATTATTTTCATTTGTTGAATAACAGAGTTATATATGAAGATGATCATCTTATATAACCTTACATTGCAGGCATAACAGTGAAATAAATGGATGTTATACTAATCACTGAAGTCAATGAAAACATTGGCTTGAGCTTAGATGAGCATTTCCAGAGACATATTTCCAAGCAGCATTTCCATATAGATAGAAAAACTTCATTTTTGTGATTAATATTGGTTGAGTGGCCTAGAAATTTCAAACATATTACATTAAAGAAAAAAATGCTTTGGCACATGTCTTGGCTCAGTATTTCCAACGTACATATTTGGAGCTTCAAAGTCAGAAAGAGCTCCATGAGACTAAGCAGTCGTCACAGACCTCAGTGTTAATTTATTGAGTTAATAGCATCCTCCCTGAAGATTTAGTGACCAGATCCATTCAGGAAAGATTCTGTCAAATGGTTGTTTTTGTGTGTGTGTTCAATATGCAGCTTTGTTTAAGCATAAATCCACTTTTCCAATTATATTTATCCTGTTGGTAGATAAGGAAACTATGTTGGTGATATTATGGTGAATAGGCCAAATAAGGCACACGTACAGTATATAGTACATGAGTATATATCTAAGGGTATGTATATGTAGATATAGATATATACTGTAGGTACACACAAAGTCATCAAGCTAGTATCTTTTGATATAAACACCATGAAACAAATCCACTAACAGATTTTGTCTGCTCTCTGCTCTTGTTTTTCCTTCCTTGACTCATCTTTCCTACAATCAAGCATGACTTATTGCAAATCATTCAAAAAGCATATACTACCCTTAATCTGGAAAGGTTTGTGTACTCCTACTAGAATGTGTCAGGGTCTTTAAAAGCTGCATTGTCTCCAATTGTAAACAGAAGGATCTGTAAAACGGATGTTTTGAAAGATGTTTTTTGGATGCTGAGCTATTGCTTTTGGACTGAATGTACTTTCATCAGGTACTTAAGCTGGAAAAGATTTGAGAGAATAACCCTCAGTTCCAAAGACTGAGTTGCTTCAAGATATCCCCCAGAATTAAGGATGGCACCCTTTCTCCTGGGTTTCTGGAAAGCTCTTAAAATCTGGCTGTGGTCCCAACCTTAGATTTATTTTATTTATTTTATTTTATTTTATTTTATTAAACAAACTTACATGGTTTCCCAACTCACACATGGTGACTCGATGTGGTTTACACAATGTATCAATGTGTTATTGTATTTCTGGGTGTCCTGTTTTGTTCTATTTGTATTGTTTATAAGATAATTTTAGTTTGAGCTGTTTGATTATTTTTCTGTTTGTTATGGATTTTTCAGTTTTCAATGCCACCAGGAGTCTATTGGAGTTGGGCAGATAATAAATGTAAATAAATAAGCTAGTAAAAAAAATGCCTTTTGGAATGTAGGGACCATCTTACCAATAACAAAATATGTCCATATCAGCTGACATTTAATACTCACGAGACAAGAATTTGGGGCCATATAATATTTATCGGTGTTGAGATTGGTTTAGCATCTGGCTCTTTTTTGGAGATTGAACCTGGTAAACTGAACATTTCTTTATGCAACTGTATGAACCTTTCTGATTTTTTGGGGGGAAAAGACTTTTTGTAAAAAAAAAATTGTAAAAAAAATTTTTTTTTACAAAGCTGTAAAATCAGCTTTGAGTATACCATGAAGTGTTATCATTCACATCTGCTTTCAGCAAAATGTACCCTTTGTGTATGAATAATTCATAGAATAGATTCCTGTACTAACATAAAATCTGTGACAATATTTGTGGTTAAAGCATCAGGTTTCATTGCCAAACTGTTCATACTATTCCAGTTACCTCAATCTATGCAGCGAAAGCTTCACACTTTTCCTGTTCTTTGGCTACAGCGCTCAGCTAGCTGTGGGCAAACAGATTAGTATGCTTTTCTTCTTCTCTGAACTGTTGAGAGCCATTAGGCTTTGCCAAAGAGGACATCAGTCATCCAGATTTTGAACAGCATTGACTATATTCATATATTGATGAACAGTTGGATGTGTTGTCATTTCTATGTGCTAAATTCCTATAAGCTCTCTATTTTATTTATCAATCTCTGTGGCCAACAAATTTTGATTTGTTTTCTCACCAAGATTCTCTTTTTTTTTTAAATATAAAATAATAGTTTGAAATCAGAGTACTTCTTTTCATAAAACACTTTTGTTATCTTCTGTTTCAGCTAATGAGGCATTGGTTATTTTTATGTGAATTTAAGAACTACAGGTGAAAAATTAGGACTATTAAATAATATAACATTATAATATCATATAATATTATAGAAGCAGTTGAAAATTGGCCATTTTAATTTGTTTATTGCATTTTTGGTCTGAATGATTCTTGGTAGCATATAATATTGAATGCTTTATGACAAAACAATATAAAATAAAATAATACCAAGCATCTGGAGAAAAGTAATATAAGCTCCGATAGGTTGGTCACCATAGTTGTAGGTGAAGGGATTTGAATCTAACAGTAGAAGACTCCACATTGGTGGAAGGCGCATCTGTGGTATACTGATCTTGGCTGCATATTTCAAAAAGACATATTTTGTTTAATAATAGTTTATTGAAAAACAGCAATTGGCTGGATTCACATAGTATGCTAAGGAATAAAATGTAGTTTACAAATTAAAATGGCTGGCTTATCATGCATATTTAAAGTAACCTACCAAATTATTTATTTAATATTAAGAGGCACTATAGCACATTAAAAGAGTGAACACTTCTGAGGCAGAATATTTCAAGTATTATATTTAGCATCAATGTTTCAAAAAGTACAGGCATCATATATTGCCTTTTTAGTGCTACCAACTAAATCAGACAAAATTGTGCCTAGTAGATCCTTATACCTTGTATAAGGTTGCTTCACCAGTATAAAAACTATTGAGTCTATAATAATCTGGGTGTTTGTGTTTTCTAACCATCTCAAAATACTATAGTTTAAGTTAATTGGTGATAATTGTATTATGTTAATATTTCCATAAAATATTAACCCCATATTCAGTATCTCTCAGTCTTATTGATAGTTTTTATTTCTAGGATATATTTATGCTCCACCTTTCCTCCAGAAGCCCAGAGCACTTCTTCCAATTTTTCCCCATAACCATTAGAAGGTAGATTTGGCTGATAATAAGTGAGCCAAAGCCTATCAGTGAACTTCTGGATTGTTATCAGACTTGAACCTTGGTCTCATCAGTCCTAGGCCAACACCTTAAACATTATATTAGACTATAAGTAGTTGTTGTAGGAAAAATGTAGAATGACCGTTACCACCCTATCTGGAGCCGTGAAACAAAAAACATTGAATAGAAATGTAATAGTAAATTTTAAAATGCATTTTTAAAATTGACCATTACTGATCATTTTGTTTCTGACAGCTGCTTGACATTACCTATACATATCAGGGGAGAAAACTATAATCTATTTTAATACTGAGATATCACATTTTTAATGTGAAAATGACTGTGTGGGAGGAGATTCATTTATGCAGCAGTCTGAAATGGACTTGGAGTCGTAAGGTAAAACCCGGGGAGGTTTACCATCTTAGTAGGAACGAAGCCAACATCTGCAATTATATCTAATATAATGCATGCCATTCTTGTTTTTTTTAAAGAAGAGATATGAGGTAATAAAGGTCTAACACTCTTAAAAGTGGTATGCTCATTTGAAATGAGTGGGTGGGTTTTCATACGTTTAAGAAAAGCAAACTTAATGCATTCACAAACTCAGCTATTATTTTAAATACTGTAGCTGAAAGCTGTATTTTAGGCACTGATTGAACATTGACCATCATGATTCCTAAAGATTTCAGAAGTAACTGTGGCCTCTCAAATAGGAAAGAATTTTTTCCCCTTCCTTATTACTGAGTGGCAGTGTACTATTACAAGTTGCAGGCTGCATTTGATAGAACTGAAAAAATCTCAGAGGTAAAAGAAGATGTTTATCACAATCAACTGAATAATCAGAAACTGCTTTTGAACAAAGTAGAGAAGTAGCAAAAAGGAACTACTAATTTTCATATTCATTTAAAGAAGAATAACAAAGCGGAACAGAAAATAAGTATTGTCTCAGTTCACTGTGATTCATTAGACTGCTTCATTGTAGTCCTACTTGTTTTGTTTTTCTTCATTCACATATTCCATAAAATTACTCACATTTAAATCTTATAATTAAAACAACAATAACAACTTCCAAAAACTTTTTTTTATTTTAGATGAATGGATCTAATACTTATATTGCCATTCCTCAGTTCTGCGCTAATTACAAAAAGGGGTTTTTTTCCCCCACTCAGAAGTAAACAAAACATTCCCAATGTATATTGTAAGACTCTACTGTTGCAGGTAATTAAGTATTTGTCAAACAATTATGTAATACAGAGATTTGGCCAAGAGATATAAGGGACTAAGTGAGTTCTTCTTTAGAAACAGATATTTGTATGACATATATACAGGAGTAACTGATAATATGAAGGAAAATAATCCCAGTTATGACATAAAATATGGCAGGGCTGTATATACTTTGAAAATTATCTGGAATAAGTGCTCTGGACCTCATTTTGATATGAGCCTACTTATGTGCTTGTAATTAAAGCAACCTGTCCTTTTGGGCTTTCACAGAAGCAGATCTCATAGAATCATAGAGTTGGAAGGGATCTTGGAGATCTTCTAGTGCAACCCCCTGCTTGAGTAGGAGACCTTATACTATTTCAAACAAATGGCTGTCCAGTTTCTTTTTTTAAAAAAAAATCTCCAGTGATGGAGCATCCACAACTTTTGGAGGCAAGCTATTCCATTGGTTTATTGTCCTCACCGTTAGGAAATTTCTCCTTAATTCTAGATTGCTTCCTTAGTTAGTTTCCACCTATTGTTTCTTGTCTTCCCTTTTGGTGCTTTGGAAAATAGTTTGACCCTTTCCTCTTTGTAGGAGCCCCTCCAATATTGGAACACTGCTATCTTGTCTCCCCTGATCTTTATTTTCACTAGATTAGACATACCCAATTCCTGCAACCGTTCTTCATATATTGTAGCCTCCAGCCCCCTAATCATCCTTGTTGCTCTTTTATTTTATTTTATTTTATTTTTTGTCATTGACCTATGGAGTTAACTCATTAAAGTAAATGCAAGTAATGAAACAACAACACTGTATTCAAGGATATATTACCTCTATTGGCTCAAATTTCAATGAAACTGATACGAATGTTATATACTGGCCTTAAAAGTCAATCATCTATACATATTTGTGTTGTGTGCCCATATGAGCATGACATCTCCTCATGGTACTAGTACATACATCATATGGCGTGTAGCTATTTTATCTGTCTACCTGTATGTTATTAATTACTAATGATAATTGTTCTTCAGAGTCTCTGGCAGAGATTTTTAGCATTCTGCTTCCTGGAAATCCTGGGTAACTGGATAACAAGAAATGAACTTTAGACTTTATGTATGTTGAGCATCTGTTAAGCAGAAAGTGTGAATAATGTGCTGTTTTTTTTAATCATCCATGTAGTTAAAAGCCATAGCAGCTGTAATAATACTGAATGATATAATATAATACAATTCTGAAATTAGGGTTCATGTATAGACTACAATATACCTAAACTTTTGTCAGGGGGAGAAGGAGCCTTTGTGTGATTGCTTTGGGTAGTGATGTGATTCTAATCCTAAGGATGAGCCAATGAAATAAGAAAGAAAATTCAACCGTTTCACAGGCAGAAGGTTTGCCTTTGAAAATCGTAGTGCCATCTCAAACTTTCCATTCACAAATTACAACCTGATTATCCTTATCTCTCTTGACATTTTAGCAACCTTAGTAAGGTTCCAGTATCAAAGAAAAAAAAGATAACTAGTGCTGTGACATTGACAAAAGCAGATCAATTCCTTTCTCTCCTGTTTCTCCCTCCCTCCCTCCCTCCCTCCCTCTAGTCTGCCTTATTATTCTAAATGATTGTATTTTTGCTTAGAATCTCTCTCATCTGTTCATTAATCTACTAACCCTACTTAGCATTCTGTGCATTTATGTATTTTCTTTTAAAATCGTGATATGTAAAAATAATTAACCTCTTTGTAACAGCACATGCTATTTATGCCCAGTTATTATGTCTGTGATAACTCTTATTTTCCTCTCATCAGACCTTGTGGGTTCTTTCTTTCTTTCTTTCTTTCTTTCTTTCTTTCTTTCTTTCTTTCTTTCTTTCTTTCTTTCTTTATATCAGCTAAGGTTAATTTATGCATACTTTGTTTGGGCATTTAATACGAAGTTTAAAAATCGCCGTCCCTTTAGTTTGAAGAACTGGGTTTAATTTAAATATAATTTCTACTGACCAAACTTGGAAACGCTATACTGGCATATATTTCACAATTTTCTCAACAGCGGGGAAATAAAATGGCTGTCTGCATCCTTTATCAACTTCAATTTTGCATTGCACTATGGTGTCCTTGGCTTTATAAGAATTGGGGGGAGGTAGGCACTAAGAGAAATTGGGCTACTTCTGTAGATCTGGTATAGCATATGAAAAATAATATATTTAATTATAATCCTTCTTGGTTAAGGGCGATTCTGTTGAGTTTCTTCTTAATTATCATTTCATTAACTACAGTATGTGGGTTTGTTATGATCTCTTTATTGATTCTAAACAATGAAACAAAACTGACAAGTTGTCAAGACAACAATTTTGTTCCTTTTTTGCCCACCAGTTACTTTCACACATGAATTGATCACATCCTCTTACTTTGCTGTTTTGTGTTTTTCTTACCAAATGGGTTAGCATTACTGATTGACAGTTACCTCTGAAAAGTTGGAATTCCAAAGGAACTGTGGGACTTGCCTGAGGTTCTGCTATATAGCCTGGCTGAAGCCATGGCTGCTGTCTTAAAGAGGGAGACAGTGGTGGTCTTGGACAGGAGTATACCTGTGTGGCTTCTCTTGATCCATTGCTCCTGGCACTCCTTGTAGTTCATGGAGGAGTTGAGAGAGATGAAAAAGGTCAAAAACATCTAGAGCAGTGATGGCGAAACTTTTTTTTCTTGCATGCCAAAAATGGGAGTGCGCGTGTGTGCTAGCGTGCATGCATGCCAGCACACAACCCCCCCACGCACGCCACATTGTGCATGTGCACATCCCCATGCATGTGCCCCCCGTTGGGCCGTTTTTCACCTTCAGGCTTCCCTGAAGCCTCCGGAGTGCGAAAAACGGCCCAACCGGTAAACCGGAAGTTCAGAAAAACGGACTTCTGGTTTGCCCGTTGGGCCGTTTTTCGCCCTCTGGAGGCTTCAGATTAGATACAATGTGGTGCAGGTCTATTGATGATTCATGGTGAGTAGCCTTACCCTTTTATCTGGAAACATTCTTTTTCACTGAGCAAATGGATAGGATTCTTGGGACTGTAAGCACGGTTGCCTGGTTGGTCAAGCCTATTTCAAAGTGATATATTGATGAGTACTAGCAATGATTAACTCAGCCTTTAGGGAGTCCAGTCTTCTACCTTCCCTTTTCATGGAAAGTGGTTGGGAAGATAGAAGACTCCATAGGATTCTGGATGAAACAGATTATCTGGAATCCTTCTAGTCAAGATTCAGACCCAGACATGAGAGAAAAACTGCATTGGTCAGACTTTTTGTAAGTACTGATGGGAGCACGATAGAGGTAATGTATCCATCCTGGTTTTCTTTGACCTCTCAGCAGCTTTTGATTCCATTGAATATGATGTCCTTTTGGGTTGGCTTTGGATGTTGGGGTTGGTTTTTTGTTGGTTCAACTTCCTTTAAGGTTTATTCCAATTGGGAGCAAGGGAGCAAGGGAGCAAGGTGGTGTTGACAGGGTGCCACAAGGCTTGATGCCTTCTCTGCTCATTTTTAACATCTAAATGTTACTAGGTGAGATTGTATCCATCCCTGATGATCTAAGACAGGGATGTCAAACTGGTGGCCGGATGCATCATGTGCAGGCCACACCCACCCCGGCTCCACAAAGGCAAAAACATCACAATATGTTACGTTACGTGATGTGATGCGATCGAGTTTGACACCTGTGATGTAAGAGATTCTGTGGATGTCCTCTCATGGTACTTGGAAACTGTGGGGATCTGTGGGGATGGGTAACAAGAGGCTTCACTGAATTCTGGTAAGATAGAATGGTGATGGATAGAGACCTCCTCTGTATCTTCTGTGGGGCGGGGGGTGGGGGTTAGCATCTGTGGTCCTGAATGGGCCTGTCAGGTGTGAAAGATCAGGTCCATACATTATGTTCCAATTAAATTGATTTATTATGCATGCCTATGCACAGGAATCTAGTCAACTAAAGATTAGCACTATTTAGCACTAGCACTTAGACTTATATACCGCTTCATAGTGCTTTACAGCCCTCTCTAAGCGGTTTACAGAATTAGCATATTGCCCCCAACAATCTGGGTCCTCATTTTACCCACCTCAGAAGGATGGAAGGCTGAGTCAACCTTGAGCCAGTGAGATTTGAACCGCCGAACTGCAGCTAGCAGTCAGCTGAAGTAGCCTGCAGTGCTGCACTCTAACCACTGCGCCACCTCGGCTCTTTTAGTGCTAGATAAGGGTTGACCTAGTTAAGGAGAGGTTGGACTTAGTTCACTTGTGGCAATGTAGAGAGTCTAGACTGATTCCTCTTCTGACTCTGCCCTAGGCTCTGCCACTCCTTCTCCTGAAGGTATTCCTGAATGCACAATTCCTGCTCAAGGAGCAGGTGGCAATCATTACTAGAAGAGCCTTTTCTCAACTTTATGTTGTACACCAGTTGCACCCCTCTTGGATCAACAAATGGAATAAAATGAACCAATTAATCCTATTGTTTGAGGGGACCTTGAATTTTACACCTGAGTTAAACGTATACCCACTGATATGCACACAGCAAAAAGGCAAGAAGCCCTGAAGGTTGAACAAAGACATCAAGAAAATAAAAAACTCTAATGAAAACAACAGAATAAGTTGCCTTAAGAATAGATGAGCTGTAGAAACTGTAATGATATACTTTGTACATCTATTACTGTAAGGAATTGATGTAGCTTAGACCATGATGACCTCTGATTTTCTTCATTACTAGTAGTAGTTCCAGTAAGGCTTAATATAGGGAAGTTTGCTGTTGAAATATGGAATTCATATATTGATTCATACAGTTAAGATAGCTGCAGATCAATACTAATGGTAACAGAAAAATATGTAGAGATTAATTTCAGTTACTAAAATAGATTGTATTTTACAAAATCAGTGTGTACGTATATATAGGTCAATTACAGAGGTGGGTTCCTGCCAGTTCGGACCAGTTCTTTAGAACCGGTAGTGGGAATTTTTCCCCACTTGCCGAACCGGCAGCGATGGCCGGCTGGACATGCCCTTGAACCGGCTCTCTTGGCGGCGCCTACGGCACCACCATCTTGTTTTTTGCTTCTGCGCATAAGCTGGATTTTCAGCACTGCGCGTGCACGTGCGCGTGAAGCGCGCCCGCGCCCGCGTGGCACGTGAGGAACCAAACCAGCAGCGAGGCAAGTTAGAACCCACCTCTGGTTAATTAGCTTATATTTGCATGCCTTTGCTTTTTAAAACTTTTCATACTATACAATATATTCGTGATTTAGGATATAGAAGGAACTCACTTGGCTCATAAATATTAATTACTTTATAAACATTAGTTTATATTTGAACTCTGTTGCAGATGATGAAATTATTTTTCCTTTCTTAATGTACTTTTAGAAATAGAAAAACTGAATATATCCAGCCTCATTTAGAAAACATTACCACGAAAGGTGTAATGTATTAATTTCCTGTCAAATATTTTTAAATGCCATAAGTGCAGTGAAATGGCATAATCAGCTTGCAACATACAGTATTAAATGTGCTGCATAACTTAAGTTGAGATCTCTTTGACATCTTCCAACCTGCCTTGACTAGGGAAAAAAACATAAATATTAATACTATAGAGAGGTATTACTGTGAGTGTAAGTGAAATTGTTAAAATGTAGGTACAATCCTTTATCTGTCAATTTATAACTAATAAATTAGTCCCATTCAGTTCAATAGGATTTATAGAGTTTTGTGGATTTTCACAAGAAGTTTCTCATTTCTCATTTTCTTTCTCATAAAAACCTGCTTCTTATTTAAATTTTGACCATTCTGACTTTTATTTTCCTAATATTATTAATTGCCTGCATCTTTACATATACTGTAAATCAGGGGTGAAATGCTCCCGGTTCGGGTGTGCCTGCTGGTCGTCGGAGAGCCGGTAGCGACAGCGGCGCAAGACTTCGCCCACCCGCCTGGACGCCACCATTTGGGTTCTTTTACCCTCTGCGCATGCGCAGAATGCTTTGCGCATGCGCAGAGGGTAAAAGAACCCAAATGGCGGCGTCCGGGAGGGTGGGTGAAGTCTCGCACTGCCGTTGCTACCGGTTCTGCGACGACCAGCAGGCATGCCTGAACCGGGAGCATTTCACCCCTGCTGTAAATACATCTAACTCATAGGGAGACCATATCATGAAGTTTGGAGTCTTGGATTGGCAGAACCATCTTTTCTATTTTGTTGATATAAAAATGCAACAACGACAATGACAACAACAACAACAACAATAATAATAAATATTTCTCATTATGTTTTGGGAAAATTATCATAAAAAAAGATAATGGTGAGTCTGCTATTGTAAAGCATTTCACCTATCATTACCCACTTCCTCATTTTGATTATGCTGAAAGTTGAAGATGATGAACAACTGTTTATGAAAGGATTTTGCTAAGTTCCAAATTCTGTACAATGAAAGCTGCTGAATGTATTTGAATGCTCTGATTACCTGCAGTATCTGAGAACTGGTTTTAAGACTCTTAAACCAGCAACAACAACAATATCTTGAATGTTCTAGGTCAGGGCTGTCAAACTCGCGGCCCGCGGGCCAGATGCGTCACGTGCTGGCCACGCCCACGTCCAGTTTAGCGAAGGGGGGGAAGTCCTGATATATCACATGACACCGCCATGACAATGTGAGTTTGACACCCCTGTTCTAGGTGCTTTTTAATGAAAGTTCTCATTACATTAGTAACAGTAGCTTAAAGAAACCCAACCTGATTCTGAAAATTAGTTTTCCTCTCCTCTTTTTATTCCCTGAATGAATGACTAGAAACAAACATTAAATTTCCCAGAAATCATGTTGGCAATACCAGTTGAGCTTGAATTATTCCAGCTTAAACTTGATTGTTTTGTCCTTCTCCCCTTGGCAAATTTAGAATGGCAGGAAAGGAACAGAAAAAATTCACAACAGAATGAATTAAAAACTTACAGTGTAGAGAAAAATAGGGTCAAGCTGCAAAGAGCCTGACATATTCAGTCTCCTTTATATTTTAGTTTTTCTTTACTTTTATTTCTAGAGATATTTGTGCTTAGTGGTTTGCATAAATATCTGAACAACATGTACTGTAAATGGTGTTGAATTGTTAGCATAGGAATAGCAATGGTGCAAATATTTTTTAAAAAAATTAAGTAGAGACTTACAAAAAGTAAAAAGATGGTAATTATTTTTTTTTAAAAATTAAGGTTATACTTGTTCATGAAGTCAAATGCTCATAGCAACATCTGAATCAGAATCCCATAACAGTGGTATCTGAATATTGCAATATTGAATACTATTCAAGAAACAGTAGTATCTTGCTTATAGTCAAAACTCTAAGCACATCTAAGTTCAATGGTAAAGCTTCAAAAGAAGATATCAGGTCCATCACAGGGTCTTAGAATAAATATAGCATACTGTATATGACTTCAAAATAAATTATCATAGAAAAATATTTTGGCAGTGCATTTCTCCGTTAAGGGAGTCTTAACCATCCAAAATTCTTATTTCCCACCCTGGTATAGCTAAAAACAAGCAACTCCAACTTATCTGTTTTTCCCAGGGAAATTCAGAGTTTATTCCCAATAAACTCTATTTAGATGATACCAAGTTGAAAAAGGTTGGTAGTTTATTTTTGGTCAGGTTCTGAATCATCCATCTATCCATCCATATTTAATACTTGCTTTTTGTAGCTTAAAATATATTATAAGAAAAACATTTCTTTGAAAATAATGATACCGACAGACTATAGTTTGGGAACAAAAGGTCAGAGTCCCACTCAGCAGAATACAAATAAGAGTGTACAGTGACAAGCTCATTTAAAAATATATGAGGAAATCCCAAAGGTGCTTTTTCAAGAGCCAAGTGGACTTTCTGATTTTTCTTTGAAGAGGTTTTGCTTCTCATTCAAGAAGCTTCTTCAGCTCAGAGCTGATGGAAGCTGAGGAAATAAATACTGTTAAAAAACCTTCTACGTGAGACCATTAATTACAAAGTCTAACATTTCTGTTAGCAATCTGACTAAATGGTATGAGATAACATTATCCAACAAATGGACCAAAATCCAACAAATTAACCACCTATATAATTTTTACTTTCTTCTACCTGCTTTCATTTCCAAAGCTAAGGCAGGGAATGAGCAGGGCACTTGCAGCATTCAAGTTGTTCAGGAGACATATTACGCTTTACTGAGGAGGGATTTCACCATAAAATGTCAACAAATTCAATAATGTGTATAGTATTAACACAATCTATTCAAGTTAATGAGAATTTCTAAATTGACTTCTGAAGCAGTTTCCAATCTGTTTACTGCTGCTTTAGTTAGATCAATAGGGCAACCTCAGAGCAAAATAGGACCAAAGACTATAATTTTCGTTAAGCATTACTTTCTGCCTTATTTTAACAACTTATATGAAACCATTTTTATCCTAGAAAATTCAGATTATGATCTGAATGTACTTATTAGATAACTTTGATAAAGCTTACAATAGTAAATAGATTCACATATAGATTAATTTGTTTATTTATTTTCTGTTATTTAGAACAAATAGAGTAAATATAATATAAGCAGTAAAATCTTAAGTTCAGAAATATTCTTTATCTAAGGTAAGCTTTTAGGTCAAGAAAAACCAAAGTTCTATATAAATTTCAAGTTATACTAAAAATACTTTTAGATTCATCACATAGAGTAAAAGGACAGTGCTATTTTCATGTATATTAATTTCAATGGATTATTATATTTGTCTTTAATACAGTAATTGATTTTATTTCTGTTTGAATATAGTAAAACGGAATTTATGTGGGAATCAGTAATGGATTAATTGACAATGGAAAGCCTTATTTAAAATTATTATGCATCCCCAAAATATCAGTGTTGCTAGAAATATCCTGAATTTGTCATTGTAGAATACCAAATAGTTTGCTGCACGATAATTAAATGTTTTACTGTGGAACAAGAGTGCATCCAAAATTCAAGAACATAAAATTGTTTCAGACCAAGTTTTAGATATCATCACTTCTGCTAAACAAAACAGCTAAGTTAACACATTGTCTTGTTAAAAAGTAAGATCAGAACATTTCCAGTTTAAGCTGAAAGTGATAATTGTTGGAGGTGAAAAATGAGCAATGCTCAGGCTGAAGTTATGTTATGCTGCACAGGTGGGCAATTCTAACTCAGACATGAATAACTAACATCTCAAATTGTCCAAAGGCTAGTAATTATCTTACCTGGATTTTGTTTTTTGGAAAAAAAATCTTGTTGGCAGCCATATATGCCACCTGTAAATAATTCCAATTGATTTCAGAAAATATAATATTAAGTTTAGGGACATTTAGCTGCATTTAAAAAAAAAACGCTACTTCCTTTTCCTACCAAAGATGAATTGCTGCTTGTTAGATACAAATTAACACCAAAGATCTTATACTGTAGCTTTTTAAAATTATTAAGCTAATGGCTGTGTATGAATACTTTTTTTCTTTTTAAATTTAGGGTGAAGTTTTCCAAAAATAATCTCATATTTGACCTGAGCCATTTGTTAATATTTTTAAAATTAAACAAATAGTAAGTTATTACTATTTTATTTTATGTGGAAACCTGTGACTTAAAACTAGAGAGATCCATAAAAAAAAATCTCATAACCTTAAGGAACCATAGGGACTGCAAGTATTTCCCAAATAAATCCTGTTAGGTCTTGGACAGCCTTCAATCTCTTGACTAGTCATTGGATCATTCTGGAATAATTTAAAAGAAAAAAATTCTATCCCAACCCAGTTTTGATTGTTTGTTGTTTCTTGGTCATATTCGTCAGTCTTTCTCGTGTCTTCTTTCTTATTCTTTGATTTTGTAAATGGTGAATCTTTTTGACAAGTTTGCAGTAAAAAAGCTCCAAATCCAAATCTGAAAAATTCGGTGCATATTCAGTCACAGTAACTCCTAAAAATTCAATTTATTGTTGGGATAGACTGCTTGGTGCCCCCCAAATTTTTCAGACTTAAAATTTCTACTGACCTAACTAGCATTCAGGTAATAAATGTTTATGGGGGTTGTAGTCCAAAACACTTTGAAATAAAACTTTATTGTATATTTTGTCTTTGTACATTGAGCTTGAAGGAAAATGCAGCCAATCAAATCACTGTAGATCAGGTGTGGGTTCTGCTTTTCTTCGCTGCTGGTTCGCTCAGTGACATGCCGTGCGGGGGCGCGCACATTTCATGCGTGCTTTGTGCATGCACAGTGCTTAAAAAAAGCTTCTGCGCATGCGCAGAAGCAAAAAACAAGATGGCGGCGCCACAGCAGGTAAGTGTTCATGGCTTAAACAACTGTGTCTACCATCCCAAAGGTTCTAACAGAAGAAGCTTCTTGGATGAGAAGTAAAACATTTTCAAAGAAAAAAACCAAGAAAGTCCAATTGCCTTTTCGAATAAGGGACAGCCATGACCAGGATGATTAGGAATCTCCATAGAGAATGCTGATGATACTATTGCCTCTATTCCACATACTACTTTATACCAAAAGTATTCAGAAGGATCTCATTTTCTGCCTTTATGAGCAAAGAAAGATAGGCAAATATTTATCAAAGCTAGGTTTAGTCAGATGTACTGTGTCCACTGGCATTTGATAGATTAGTGTATGTAAGACCCTAACTTAAGTTTTAACCCTTTGATGTTTTTCCATTCTTCTTTAGTTTTTTAAATGAAGGCAGAGCTTTGGCACATTTGTCATTAATAAATAGGATACCTTTATACTTCCAACTACCAATCTATGCAAATGTGTCTGAAAGTCCATTCACACATAATGAATAGTAAAACACATAAATGAATATAAACAAAAGCCCAGTCTTGCTGCCAGTCTTGAAGACATAAAATAGATGATTCCGATATTTAGAGAAATTAAAATTAAGAACAATCTTGCTGTCTAGCTTGATTTCCAAATTGCAGTAGGTTTTATACAAATTGATTCTAAAAAAGATAAAATTAATAACAACATTGTGTTTTTCCTAAATTAAACTTCTTGAAATAAACTTTTCTGTATACGTTATTTTTAATGTAAATGGAATTCGAGCATTGCCAGTAACCTGAAGCAGGAAACATTTTACCAGTGCAGAAGAAAATAAATCACTATCTTTTAAAAATCAAATGAAGCAATCCAGATGGACTTAAATGAATATCTTGTCAGCACATATATTTAAAAAGTACACCCAGATATTTTAGATAATTTTCTACTAGAAGATTTATGGTCAAAAAGGAGCAAAGATGAAAATTGAGAATCAAACTAAAAATATCAGATCCACTGGAGGTTATAAATTATATAAACCTTATAAGGGTTATTTTAAGGATATTAAACCTATTTCTGACATCAGATATAACCAATGCTATATAGAGATGGGTTTTAAAATCCATTCTTGAAATAACAGGAAATAAAAATGGTATGAATACCTCATAATAATAGCATATACAGTATAAATCATATTTTTCCAGCAGTTTCAATGACTTTTTCTGGTTTCCTGTATACCGTAACTATAATGAATGTGCCTAGCGTAGCAAAATGATATCAAGCCATACATTACATTGTTTTGCTTGAAGGGTATGGTAGCCAGACTGGATCTTAAGATGGCCAATTCTGCTCTTCCCAAGTGACATTACTGCCAGATAATTAACCTTGCTGTTTGTTTAGCATCTTTAGAATGCTTCATTAATCATGCAGTCAATTATCCATTCATAATGGTTGATAGCAAAGGTAAAATTGCTAATTAAAATCATTTGGATCAAAGTGGCTGTCAGATTGGACAATATTTTCATCTCTGTGAACAATGTGTGATGTTGCAACATACAAAAAGTGAAAGAACTTCTTGGTCGTCTATTTATCTTGAAATCACATATACATTCAATAACACAGAAATATTAGTATCTGCAGTGCTCTGACTATTGCTAACTCTATGAAATTGGCAGATGCTCCAGAATCAAATAATGCTGTGACCCTCTCTTCACACCTGTGGTTTCAAGACAAAATAATAGAAACTTTCAGCAATGTACATTGATTCAGATGGAGACAAGCTCTATTTAATGATTGAATAGCCCCTCTTGTGAGAGTGGTTGTTATCATTTCCCTGAGCCTGTATTCTGTGCTTGGGGCAGCATTCTTCCATGCCCTTGCTGGATGGTCTTCCTGCTCTTTGGGGGCTTTGACTGGGCAATTTCTTATCATATATCCAGATTCTCTGAAATAAAAACAGAGCGCTAGATCTCTGTGAAGAATCTAGGACAATTTGCCACAGCCAACAGTGAACTTGTTGTGGTCAACTTGCCACTGCCAATTCACCATGGGACAACTCGCCACAGCCAACCCACCATGGCACAACTCACCAAGGGACAATTCAATGCTGTATTAATTGTTGTATTCATTCAATTACTTTTATTATTGGTGACCACATTTTCATTGAAATTATTGTAACTCTTGTATTTCTGGATTGACTTGCTTTATTTTATTATTATTAGCCACAATTCTGTTGTAATGTATTTAATTTCTGTATTTGTGGAATTGTCCTGTGGCAAGTTGTGCCACTGTGAGTTGGTCGTGGAGAGTTGGCCTCGACGAGCTGGCCACAGCAAGTTGTTCTATTCTGCTCTGTGTGTCTCTTTCCTCAGCAGCTGCCATTCTCCTGGCCACCCCCCAATTTGCATGGATTCCTCTTCCCTTGACTTGGTCCCTGCAAGCATGAGTGGATGGAGGGCTTTATAGTGAGACTTGGAATTTGGTTCCTTCTGCTGCCTAAGCTAGCACTGAATTTCTTTAAAGCTTGCGTTGATGATGACCCAAAGCTGGTAGAGTTCGTCTAGCTTCTAGGGAACTCCTTGTCTTATCAGTGCAGCCCCTATTTGAATGTCTAGACCTAGCCTAAACTGTGCAACTAGAACTACTTCATTCCAATCTAATTTGAATTTATCTATGTTCAGCCTGATCCAGGGGTGGGTTCTAACTTACCTCACCGCCGGTTTGCTTCCTCCTACACCACGTGGCTGCGTGTGCATTGCGTGCCGCGTGGCTGCGCCACGCGGGCGTGCACTTCGCCCATGCAGGCACGCATGCGCAGTGCTGAAAACTCAGCTTCTGTGCATGCGCAGAAGCAAAACAAGCAAAAAATAGCAAAAAAAAAAAGCCGAAAACAAGATGGCAGTGCATGCGCAGTGCCAAAAACTCAGCTTCTGCGCATGCGCAGAAGCAAAAACCAGCAAAAAATTCCCAATTCCAAAAAAAAAAAGATGGCAGTGTCCCCGGACCAGCACCAACAGAACTGGCTCCGTGACGTCACCACCAGTTTACTACCGGTTCTATAGAACCGGTGCGAACCGGGAGGAACCCACCTCTGGCCTGATCCTTCTGTTACCCTGTTTGGTGAATCTGGCAGGCAGCTGTCACTTCTCTTATTGGGTCTCCAAAATGACTTCTGAAATTTTCATGAAGTTCTGGTAATTATCCATGATTGAGTTATTGTGTTCAATTATCAGGAGTGCCCACTGAGCCACTGATTCATAATAGACTCAACATGAAGGATATCCCTGAGCAGTCAGATAGAAATTCTATCGCTCAGGTTCCCAGAAATAACTCACACTTCTATGAAGATTTTCATCTTCTCTGGTTCTCCTTCAAATCATTCTAGCAAATTTCCATGGGTTCTGTGCAACACTGGTTGCACTACTGGTGGGGTCAGAACAACTGGAGCTGCTGGCAATGTTTTTGCACCTGTAGCAGAACTGAAGTACTATTGCTGCAAACTGCATACTTCATTTGCTCTCCACCCTGATGCCCTGGAACACCATCCATTATTTCTTGGTCTGCTGGAACTCCTGCTTGGAAGTCAGTTGCCATTTCTGGTTGCTGTTGTTGCTCTCTGAAAGTGAAGTTGATGAGTCTGGGAAGTTTAATGTTAGGCACGAACAATCAGATCCATATGTGAAAAGTTCCATTAGTTACTTTATTGCTCATGCCTATTTCACTGGAATCTTTCTAGAGCCAGACATTTCAATAAATCAGGTGTAGATAGCAGACTCATGCAGTTTGAAAGGGCAATTTTGGTACTGGATCCAATCATCCCTCACTGCAGGAATCCAGATTAAAGCATCCCAGAGAGATGATTGCCTAGCCTTCTACTGAACATCTTCAATGAAGAGCAGCCCACCTCATATCTAGGTAATTGGGTGCCTTTAATGTTAGGAGGATTTTTCTAACATTCAGTTGGAATGTTACATATCTACATCTACAATCTAACATATGCAGTATGTATATTCCATATCTATTTCTTACATTCATTGATTTGTGTCCCTGGGCTGTATATGAAAGAAAACAAATCTTGATCATTTCAAATATTTTTATTTGAAGACTGCTATAATTTGCTCATTGGTTGTATTTTCTCAAAGCTGAACACATTGATCCTCATCTTCCATGTTTATAAAATGTCAATTTCTAGAAATATAGCTATATTAATTTGTTGCAGCAAAAAAATATTTTTAACCGGAAGTTAAACCTGTCATTTAGTGTATTGAAAAATAAAAGCTGTGAATTATTTTCAAGGCTTTATAAAGGTTTACTTTCATAGGGATCAAAACATGTAATTGTAATTTGGAAGTTGTCTAATCTAACCCATTACTACAGCAATTCAAATGTTCTTTTGAAAACAACACTACTGGGAAGTTCACCATCTTTCAAAGCAGTCTGTTCTACTGCTGAATAATTCTAACTTTTAGGAAGTTTTCTCTGATGTACAACCCAAATCTTTTTTCCTTCAATACATACTTTCTTGTCTTCTGGAACAACTCTGAATAATTCTGTCCTCCTTCTAGCTTCTATCTTTAATCTTTATACTTTATTGTCATTGTATGTATATACACAGTATACCCATACAACGAAATTCACATAATGCCCAAAGACCAGGCCCAACACACATAACAATCCCAAAACCACGCCCCCACCTGCCACAAATTCCCCACCCTGAACCACCCAACCACAACAGACCAAGTAATGCTGTCCAACAACTCACTGATGGTGACCCTTTAGTTCATTGTTGAGTGCAATTATAGCTCTGGGATAAAAACTATTCAGAAAATGTGTGGTCCGAGTTTTAATTGTTCTGTATCTTCTGCCAGAAGGCAACAGTCTAAAAAGATTGTAAGCAGGATGGGAAGAGTCTCTGAGAATGTTGTGCAACTTCCTCAAACAGTGAGATGCGAAGATATCGTCCAGGGCTGGTAGCTGGAGCCCAGTGATATTCAGTCTATCTATCTACATGATAGACGTTCCAAAATTATTTGTCCCTTCAGTTTTGTCTCTTATAAAATAATAAGAGAACTTGTAGAAATATGTGGAGGGTGGAAGCATGGTACAATAAAAAATCCCCCAGTCATTAAAGACAGTTCTACTGGATCAAGTCTTCTTCTTTCACTTAAGAAGATATAAAAGAAGAAGGGAACAATTCAATTTAGTCCTTTCCAGCAGAAGAAAAGAGAAAGAGATCATGAAAGCTCTTGTCCCAAGTGGAAAATCTGGCAAAACTGAGAAGAGCAAGGCTTGACTATGGAATCAGTCCACTCTTAGTGATCTCTAATTGAAGGCAAAACTTCACAACTTTATAATAGAAACATACAATGGTATATATTGGAATGGAAAGGATGATTTCAAAAATGTTAAACTGGAACAAACTATACAATGGGAAGATTTTTTCCCCAATTACACTTTAAGTTAGAGCCATAATTTGATGGCATATTTGGTACTGTTTTGCTGGATGTTGTATATCTGTTGGCAATCCTCTAAATCCAATTCCACCATGAAAAATAGAAAGTAGGAGCACTTAAATAAACTCTTGTCACTCAGTAACTGATTTCCAACACAGTGACCTTAAACAGTTTCCCCCAGAGACAATCAACTCAAAATAGACTCTCAAGACATGGAACAGATGAATTTGAGACTACGTTCAGTCCTTAGTTGCTGTATTTAAACAATTGAGGTAAAGGGTACTTGAAACTGTGCTTCTTCCTGAAGAAAATGAGAATGCAATTAAGGGATAATGAGGATTGAAATTAATAAATTATAAATAAATGGCCGTAAAGTTGGAGACAAAACATGGTAATCAGTGGTAATTATGTCTTCCATTTCTTAAATGAATTTCCAAAAGGATTTTCCCTCTACACACTTTGTTCTCCCTGCTTTTCTCTGCATTTTTAATGCAGTGATTAGAAATTCTGAATTCTGCATCATGTAGCATGAATATAAAAGCGGAAATTAATATTAAAGATTAGATGATAAGGGCTGCACATTGGCTTAATATCTTGTCCATTGCTGCCTGTGGACACAAACATAGAAATATGTTAATTCTCAAGGGTGAGGATGGAGATTGAACTATGTGGCACTATTCATTTTACTAATGGAAATAAAATGTATGGCAACCATTTTCCTACATGCCATTAAATTGCTTTTTTCAGTAAGCCAAATCTGTCACTACTGTTTAGCTTGTTCTCTCACACTTTCTAAATAAATGGTGAATTAGAGTCTGCTTGAAAAAAAAATAGAAAGCATTAGTAAATGTATTGTAAATATTTCTAATAGGAGCTAGCATTTCTACATGGAGTACTATTATTATTAATAATAATGATTTATTATTGGCTGTCCAAATCTACTGGACTTTAGGTGGCATAAAAGAAACAAAACAAAACAAAACCCAGAAAAAAAACTTTAAATCATTAATCAGCCCAGACTAAAGTATTGTAGCAACAACCCAACCCAACCCAACCCAACCCAACCCAACCCAACCCAAACAAAACAAAACAAAACAAAACAAAGGCTATTAAACAATGGCAAACTCTAATCCCATATTTAATAATATTGTTATTTTGCTTGCATTTAGCACATGGGACCTGTGTTACCAATTATCTTTCATAAGTTTTTCTCTTTCTATGGCCAGCATTTAGGATGCACAATAAACACCTTTGGTGAAAATGGGGCTCTATCATACTTTCCTTTCTGATAGAGATAAATAAAAAAAATGTAATTGCTCAAGGGAAAGCAATCCTTTTTTTCTAAAAATAAATAAACAAATAAAACAAAATCCACCATTTGGGAACTGAAAGCAGATAATCCTATAAGTATCTCCCTGATTCCTTGGAAATAGAAAGGGTAATATTAATAAGGGAGAGAAAAAGACTTTTCTGAATAAAAAGGAGACAAAGGAAGAAAGTGAGGACAGCCATTCCCTAGAACTTCATATCTGCCAACTACTGTGTAACCAATTCATTTTTTGGCTGGGGAATGTCTAGAATTTTAAGGGGTAAAATGAGTCTTGGAAGATTCTGAAAAACTTAATATATCAATTTTCTCTCTTAGGTCTTCTAAGTTCTATTTAAAAAAGAATAGGCTAAATCCTTTGATGTCATTCACTTCTTGAGTAACCTGAGGAATTCAAAAAGGCTGAGAGAAGGTAATTTGCTTACAGACACTTAATGAAGATGAGTAGGAATTTGAATTTATTTCTCAGATTCCAGTTGGTTTGCCTATCCATAACCATTTATATTAGCTTATAGCAGCAGATGAAACAGGCCTTTAGTCTGATCTGAATTTTCTTATAGTTAGAAAAACAATTACTTTTTACAAACCAATTGCTTCCAAATGATTTCACATCACAATGGAAAGCAATCCCTGCTTACATTCTTTAAATTAATGAACCAGGTGAGCATTTGATGCTATAGATTAAGTTGAAAGGAGGAAAAATTGGTCTTGTACTTGTAAAACTAAAATATTCAAAGTGATTTGTTAATTAAAGTTCCAGAAGTTGGATAAATCTTTATAAAACATATTTTATTATGGCTGTGCAGTTTAGAGGCAAATGAATGCATTGTTCATGATTCTGTGAAATATTGCAGCATAAATCATTTTCTGAAGACACTAGAAGAAAATGAAATAATAAAAAAATAAATTAAGGTGTTTTGTAAATTTTAGGTACATTTTCTGAATGCAAATTATTTAAATATATGGAACTGGGAAAAAGAGTCTAAGTGTTGATATTCAGAATAGCTATACTGGCTTGAAATAGCTGCCCCTCTTTCAAAAATAATTGTTCCAAAGTCTTCAATTTGGCTCATTACATTTTGAAAATATCTCTCTTCCCAAAATCAAACATTATTTTCCACCATGTTTAGAATTAAATTGTGCCTTTCTAGGACCAAGACAAATAAAACACTCTTGGGTATAATATTTTCATTTTATTTGTTATTTAGATATTTACTGGGCTTACTGTAAATGCCATTCTTTTTGAAGGTCAGGACCTTCTGTGTATTATATATCCTATTTGCATAAATAAGATTAGAATATACATTATCTATAACAAACCATATAATCCATGCCTACAGTTTAATGTCAAAGATGAATAATTCTACTTCATTTAACCTTCTAAATTACAAGCAGGAAAGCTCCCAACAATCCGATCCTTAAATCATGCAGAAAAGGCCACATTTTTATGGCTTTTCTAAAACCAAGGTAGGAACAATCCCTTTGTGGAGAGGGCTACTGTTCTAAAGAAGAAGTGAGTCAATTGAATAGGCCTCTCTTTGAGACCCTACTGATGAAAATCCTTGAGTGAAAGAACCTGAAGTGAGACCCTTTAATATGACTTTATTGCATGGACAGAAAAAAATTGGGAGTCCCAATGTATCCAGGTCCTTTCTAATAAAGATCTTTAAAAGTGGCAGCAACCAACTTGAATTGCACTCTGAAGAAAACTAGTAACCAAACAGTTCTTGAAGTAGTATTGTTTTGTGGTAAGATCATAAACCACCCATCATTACTCCAGCCACTACATTCTGGATCAGTTACTGCTTCAGAATGTCTTCAAAGGCAGCCCTATGTAGTATGTATTTCAGTAGTTCAGTGAGAGCTGAACTAACATAAGAGTGAGAGGTGTATGATTGGGGGAGGGATATTCTGTTCCAGAAATGTTGTGACTGTCATGCTGGACAGGTGTTTTTTTTTGCCATAGCTGCTACCTGCTTTTTGCTTTTTTGAGTAGGAATTGAGAATCAACAAGGATCTCCATGATATTAACTGGTTCTTCATGGAGGATTGCAATTCCATCTAGAACTAAAGATGGACTGTCCCTGGACTTCCACATCTAGCCCTATTTTATTTGGCTGGGATTAAGCTTTTGGGATTTTCTTTCCCATCTAGACCCTAAAAATCTCCAGGAACTGGACAGAAACTTGACTGCAGGTTTGAAATCTGGAGCATAATGATGATAGTTAATGCTATGTTGACAATATAGGACAAGAAGAGGCAGAGCCTGGGGTCATATGAAGAATCAGGCTGGAGTTTTACATTCCTAGAAGTGATTCAAATTCAGCCATCCCTCCCTTGAATTCTGTTAACACTTATCTAGTGCCAATTTAGTGTTGATCATTAGTTAACTAGATTCTAGTGTATAGGCATGAGCAATAAATCAGCTTAGCTGGAATTGAATATGTGGTCCTGATTCTTCGTGCCTGACAACAGATGATGTTCTCAGGAAATGTCATATTGATATTGAACAGGAGAGAATCCCACATCCTCATTCAAGCAACAGCAGGAAGATCACGCTTTCCCTGCCCTGGTCTTGACAAAGATCAATCACAAACATGAATAATAAGTAATAATATCGTGTCAGAACTGAATTCACACCTAAATGAAGACTCAAATGTATATAACTAATCTATTTTTCCAGCACTTTCAGAACCTCTCTTAGAAATGCACTCCTCACCCAAAGATGCAATCACCATTGATTTAGCCCAGCCATATACCGTATCATCTATCTGAAGACTTTCATCAAACAGAAAGGCTCAAGATCCATACCACCAGTGACTAAGTTATGTTATACAAAACCCTGTCCACTTCCTCAGGAGAAATCAGCTCAGCTTCATTCCACTTGACATGACAACACAGCAATTCAATCACCTTTACTGAATTTACCCAGCTGGCATCCAGCTCTGAATGAATCTAAGAAATTACATAGCTGTTCTTCTGGCCCATGTTTTTGAACTATGTTCCAGGTCACCTTAAATTTAATTGATTTAAAAACAATTTCTCAAGTCTGAGAATTTCAGAACTAAAGCACTTACTGAAGTTTGGTTTCCTTTGTAAAATGGTGTTATCAGTCTTATCATGGTTTTATAATACTGGTGCTTATTTACACAAGTATGTAAAGATTATACATTTGTAAAATGTAATTTTAACATATTTTCAAAAATTATGATCTCATATAATCTCTCCAGGAGACAGGCAGAGGAAAGAGAAAATTGTTTTTTTCACATCGTTTACACTCTTAGAATGCAATTATATGTCAAATCTTGTGTGTTTCAGTTCTCATCTTTTGTTTTATTCCTTCATTTTTACAACAAAAAAGAAAACTGAATTAACAAGGAAATCAGCCAAAAATGAATAATTAATGTCAAATATGTTTTTACATTCCCAAATGAATACACCTGTTGCTGAGATATTATGAAGATTTTCTGATTTTTTTTTAAGAACTCTTTTTTTTTCCTGAGCTTCTTTAACAGGTAGCAGTGATGTCTCACAATCTGTTCTATTGCAATATTTTTCCAAGTACCTCTTGCAGTTATAACTTTTTCATACAGTGTGATGCACTGCACTCAAAAATAGACTGAAGTAAATGGATAAAGAAGCACAGGAGTTTCTACTGACTGATGAGCCCACTGGAACCCATTAACAGAATATCACTAAGAACTCATTATCTCCCCTTAAAGCCTTAGAAGACAGAACACTTCCATGAAGATGAACCAGCAGAAAGAATGACAGTAAATAGCAAGGGATTTTATTTTATCTTATCTTAAACAATTTCATCAATAAGCACTTATGTTTCGTTTTGTCCAAGTTGTTTGCTAAAATTAAAGTACATCAATGCCACTAGTTTGCAGGTTTCTCAGAAGTGACTATAGGTTTGTTCCGGCTTTCTACCTGATGATATGTGGAAGAGACAATACACAGTGCTTATCAATGAGATCATTTTCTGCAACAATTATAATGTCATTTGCACTTACTCCATATGCTGTCCCTTTATTTGCATTCTGCAATGGTCCTGGAGAGGGCACTGATAACATTCAGAAGACAAATTTCTGCTGCATAGGCAAGCAAGTGGAAAATTTAGCAATGAGACACATGCTCATTGATCCTAGATTCAGTCTTGGAATCCACACATATCACTTTGAAATATTTGTCAGGCATGACTATCAGGATATTTAAAATGTGAGCTGTACGGAGAATTGAGTCATTGTAAGAAACTTTCTACTGTTCATGAGTATATTTAATGTTTGGGTTTTCTATAGCAAGATAAACGTGTTTGTATATCTTGGATTTGTAGGCCATCAAAACAAAAACAAGAAAAGAAGTCAGCAAACAAGCAAATGTCTGATATATTCCAAATTATGGAAAAGAATATATGCAAGAAGAAACATGTGATATATGAAAACTAAATAATAGAAATATGAGAGTACAGGTTAATCCTCGACTTATGACCACAGTTGAGTCCAACATTTCTGTTGCTAAGTGAGACAGATGTTAAGTGAATTTTGTTCCATTTTATGACATTTCTTGCCACAGTTGTTAAGTGAATCACTGCAATTGTTAATTTAGTAACACAGTTGTTAAGTGAATCTGGTTTCCCCATTGACTTTGCTTGTCACAAAGTTGCACAAGGTGATCACAAGACTATGAGGCACTGCAACCATCTTAAATATGAACCAGTTCAGTTTGCCAAGTGTCTGAATTTTGATCACATGACCATGGGAATGCCACAATGGTCATAAGTGTGAAAAATGGTCATAAGTCACTTTTTATGACCTTTGAAATGTCATTCCATTAACTGTTGTTAGTTGAGGAATACCTATATTAGTTTTAAAAGTGACTTTCAATGACATAGCATAGGTCATGAATTATAACAATAAAGAAACATTTGTCATGCAAATTCTTTCAGATTAACAATTTTAACACCTTATTGCCATTTGCGTGTATTTTTCTATCATGTTAAATCAATTTTACCATAGATGAGTAAAACTTTTTTACATGTAAATTCTAATTTGGTCAGACCATCCTTCATATGAAGATGTACAGGAGTATTGTAGTTGGAATACATAGAACACACTGTTATTCTAACAAACATCTGGACAGCAAACATCAGCTCTGATTGTATGTGGTGAGCAGAACATATATGGACTCTGAGACTACACTCAAGTTCATTCAGGTTATATTGTGTAGTCCTTCTTCTAAAATATGATATAGCTTTTCTTCCTTCCTTCCTTCCTTCCTTCCTTCCTTCCTTCCTTCCTTC
>QLTV01000376.1:449775-469439 GCA_003457575.1 Thermophis baileyi
TCTGTCTTCCTTTCTTTCTCTTTCTCTCTTTCTCTCTCTCTCTCTCACACACACACACACTCTTCCTCTTTTTCTTTTTCTTTCTCTTTCTCTCTCTCTCTCTCACTCTCTCTCTCTCTCTCACACACACACACTCTTCCTCTTTCTTCCTTTCTTTCTCTTTCTCTCTCTCTCTCTCTCTCTCTCTCTCTCTCTCTCTCTCTCACACACACACACACACACACACACACACACACACACACACACACACACACACACACCTGGTCTGGGATGAACTGATCTGGCAAGCACCAGAGCAGCAGCAGTGGGGGAATGAAGAAAGCGGTCCGTCTGCGGGACCCGAGGCAGATGCGGGCGGCAGTCACCCAAAAGCCCTGCGAAAGCCAAGCATGCCAGGCCCAAAAGGTGAACCTTGCTGAGCTGCACGGATATGCAACCTGCCCGGTTGTGCAGCCCTTCGCTCCGAGTCAGAGTGCACCGAGCCATGCAGGGCAGGCAGCAAGCGTGCTGCCTGGGAAGCGGAGAGGCCTCCGGCTAAGCACATCCACACTCAGGCTTTGGCTGCAAAACCTCAGTGCAGTTGGATCCAGAGCAGAGTGAGCAAGGGGCTAGGTGGCTCCCGCTGCGCTTTGACGCATGCCTCTCCTTGCAATGGCACAAAGAGAGTTCCAGTTCCCCGGCCGCCTGCCGGCCTCCCCTTCCCACACCCCAGCCGCCACTCACCAGTAAGCAGCAATGCAGGGCTGGTGCTGAGCCGCCGTGCCTCAGGGCTGCGGACGATGCCACTGCTGCTGGGCCAATCCAGCAAGGATCCGCACAGCCCAGCCGCTGCACCAAGCCTGACCCTCCGCAACGCAGGAGAGGGCAGTGGCGGAAGAACAGGGCAGCGGCAGGAGAGGGCAGTGGCGGCGGGGAGGGCACTTTGGGAGATGCTAGCCGGGGGCATGAGGGGGCAGCCAGCCCGGAAAGCTTTTAACCACCGCATGAAGGTTGCCGGGCTTCCCTCTCTCCCCCATCCCCGCAGCCTTTGGGAGATGCTGGCCAGGGACAGGAGGGGCCAGGCAGCCCGGAAAACTTTTAACACCACACGAAGTTTGCTGGGCTGCCCTCTGCCCCCCCTCCCCACAGCCTTCGGGAGATGCTGGCCATGGGCAGGAGGGGGCAGCTGCCTGGAAAGCTTTTAACCACCATGCGAAGGTTGCCGGGCTGCCTTCTTCCTCCATCCCCGCAGCCTTTGGGAGACACTGGCTGGAAGCAGGAGGGGGCAGCCGGCCCAGAAAGCTTTTAACCATCGTGTGAAGGTTGCCAGGCTGCCCTCCCCCCCGTCCCCGCAGCCTTTGGGAGATGCTGGCTGGGGGCAGGAGGGGGCAGCCGGCCTGGAAAGCTTTTAACCACCGTGCGAAGGTTGCTGGGCTTCACTCTCCCCCCTGCCCCACAGCCTTCAGGAGACACTGGCCGGGGGCGGGAGGGGGCATCCAGGCCAGAAAGCTTCTAACCACTGTGTGGAGGTTGCTGGGCTGCACTCTCCCCCCCGTCCCCACAGCCTTTTGGAGATGCTGGGGGTAGGCTAGCACGAATGCTTACCTGTGTGTAGGCAGGAGGCAGCAGTTCTGTGGATGCACATGGCGAAGGCGAGGCAGGGTGAGCATGCATAGAAGCAAAGAACAGCAAAAAATAGGGGGGGGGAGCCGAAAACAAGACCAGTTTGGGGGTGGGGCCAGCCAGCCATTGCTACCAGATCGGTGAACCAGGCCCAATTACTGCTAACGGTTCTCCCGAACCGGTCCGAACTGGTAGCAACCCACCTCTGATGTATAGGTTATCCTGAATCCATAACTGTATGGTAAATCAAGCCATTGTGTTAAAATCTTCTTTACAAAAGAAGAATCATGTTTTCATTTGTTACATTTCAGAATATTTACTAAGCTCAAGTATTACAGATGGTGAACTACAGAAAGAGAATGCAGCTTGAAGTTGTTTTTCTCTTGCAAACCACTCCTGTTTCTGGGCTGTAATCGTGTTTACTTTTTTTTTTAAAGCTCATTGTTATGCACTTTCTGGAGTTAACCTTTCAACACAATTAAGGGAAATGTAAATCACAATCATCAGCCCCCTCAGATCAGCTTGGAACACTCACTGCTTGATAAAGGTCTGTTGTGCTTAGGAGAAAGTGTGCTGGCATTATTCTGGAAGGTTTCTCATCACAGTTGAACGGCTGAATGGCTTATTGAGCTCATAATTGTTCTTTGTGCATTGTTAAAGTTTCAGCTCATTATTTAATTGATAAATTTATTTTACCCTATAATTTTATATCAGAAATATATGATTCTGTGCTTTTGTGGCTTGCACTTTTGATAATGTTAAACTGACTAGAAATATTGTCATTAGACAGCATTAAAACGTTGCAGTATACATATAAATATGCACGTGCGCACACACACACACACACACACATATCTAAATGCATTCCAAGCTATGTCAAAAATATTTTGATCACATGTATAAAAAAATATAATCAAGGATGCTATGATTTCCAAAATAACACAGAGAGTTACTTTGTAAGTAAACATTATGTATCAAAAATATTCTTTCCTTTTCCATTCTTTCCTAGGAAATTATTTTTGTTTGACATCTATTTATTTCAAATATTTCCATAGAAGGATCTCTGATGTACACTCAGAGAGAATTGAGCTAATTCACAGACATTAAGATGAATATTGGATGGCCACTTTCAGGAGACATTTTAGTCTAATAGAATTTCCTCCTTCCCCACTGAAAGCAAGAAAGAATAGATTGCTTTACAAATTGGTATAGATGGTAATCTTCTATGGAAGAATGAAGAATATTGATTATATAGATTAAAAACTTGTGATTGTCTTTGTCCCTGCTTCTCCCTATCTTTAGTCAGTCATCTTGAGTTGGATAAAAATATCACTATGCTATTCTAGCCACCATCTATTTATCAAGAATCAGGGTTTCTTATCTTTAATCAGCAAGTCATATATACAATATAATGATTGTTGACTATTTTAAATATAGGAATGTAAATCACATTAAATCACCCTAGCTAACAATTGGGTAATCTATTTACCTGCAGCAGATTAGATATGCCAAACACAATGTAGAATTTCATTTGTCAGTAAATGACAACCTGAAGTCATGTATAGAAATCAATCTGATGTCTTGTATAAGTCATTATAAATCTAATTAATTTTAATTTTGCATGTATTCAGTCATGTATGTGCATTTTGTTAAATTTCCTTTCTGCCGCAGAGGTGGGTTCCTCCCGGTTCGGACCGGTTCGCCCGAACTGGTAGCGACCTGCTGGTGATGTCACGATGACATCACGGATCCGGTTCGGTCGGTGCCGGTCCGTGGATGCCGCCATCTTTTTTTAAAAAAAAATTGGGGGGGGGGTTATCTTTTTTTCGTCTGCACACACAGAAGCCAAGTTTCTGGCACTGTGCATGTGTCGCCATCTTGTTTTTGGATTTTTTTTGGGGGGGGTTATTTTTTTGCACTGTGCATGTGCACATGCGCACGTGCGCAAAGTGTGCATCTGCCCACGCACCCATGAGGTGCAGCCACGCGGCGTGGGAGGAAGCGAACCAGCAGCGAGGTAAGTTAGAACCCACCCCTGTTCTGCGGCAATAAGTATATGCACAAGTATATTCATCTGTTTTTAGATATCACTTATTTATTTATTTATTTAGAAATTTATTTATTTAGAAATTTATTTGCCGTACATCTTTTGTCAAATGACTCTAGATGGCTTACAGCATAAAAACATCAAATATAAGATCATCAAATATAAGATAACAAAGCAGATAAAATTCAATCATTAACAAAAGATGGTGAATGAGGAAGCCGGATTGGTGTGGAAGACATGGGGTTAGTTTTTAATTAGTCAACCACCTCCAGTGAGAAGTTGCCCCATTGGATCCTCAAGCCATCTGGCAATGCCACTTCTTAACACTCTTATGAAAAGTCAGGAGGGAGGAACCAATGTCATCTCAGGGGGTAGATTTTCCAAAGCGCAGGAGCTACAGCTCTTCTCCTGGACTCACCAGCTGAAATTCCTTGACTGACGGGATCCACAGAATGCCCTCTCTGCTGGTGCAGGTGGGTTGGGCCAATCCCATTGAGGTGAGGTGGCTCCTCAAGTAGCCTGGCCCAATGCCATGCAGGGCTTTAAAGATAAAATATCTTCCTACCAAAGTAGTACCTATTTATCTACTTGCATTGCACCCAGAAGCAAACTGGCAACCAGTGCAGTTTGGTGTGACAGAAGCAGTGGTGTGACAAGACCACTTAGGGGCCCTAAAAACTGTGCACCCTGTCACACTCTGCCCCATCTGTAGCTTCTGAATGCTGTTCAAGGGTAGGCCCATGTGGAGCACATTGCAAATGTGTCCGAATGTGAAATGACTAGGGCTTGAGTGACTAGGGCTTGAAATGTGAAATGACTAGGGCTTGAGTGACAGAGCACAGGGACTCCTGATCCAGGAAAGGCTGAAACTGGTGCAAAAGACGAAGTTGTGCAAAGGCTCCCCTAGCCACAACTGCCACCTGCTCTTTGAGCAAGAGTAGCAAATCCAGAAGAACATCCAAGTTGCCAGTCATCTGTATGGGGTAGTGCCACCGCATCCAGATCTTGATGCTCTATGCACCCAAAGCCACTTGGTCTTGTCAAGGTTCAGCCAAAGCCTGTTGTCCCATATCCAGGTTCCCACAGCCTCCAGGCAGCCAGATCACTTGGTTCACTAGAGATGGAAATATAAAGCTGAGTATCATCAGCATCAGCATACATATCATCCATCGCCTTGAACCATGGTGATGGATGATCTCACCCAGCGGCTCTATATGTACATTAAAAAGGAGAGAGGACCCCTGTTGAACACCACAAAATCTCACTCCATATTAAACTGATTAGGACCAGCCTTGGAGAAAGGATCCAAAACAGTGCAGGACAGTGCCATAAAGCACCAGCATCCATAGCTGACCCAAAAGGATATGATGGTTGATGGTATCAAAGGCCCCTGAGTTGTCAAGGACAGGAGAACCTCATCATTCTCCTATCCAGTTGTGTTTGACTCTAGGGCAGTGTTCATCCCCATTTCTTAGTTATCATCCCCATTTCTTAGTTAAGGGAGTCAGTGTTTTCTGAAGACACTTCTGTGGTTATGTGGTCAGCATAATCATACATTAAGGCACATGGAACACTATTACCTTCCTACCAAAGTGGTACCTATTTATCTACTTGCATTTTGAACTGTTAGGTTGGCAGGAGCTTGGAAGAAAAGTGGGGGGGAAATGTAAAATACCAGAAACAGGAATACAGTGAGATATATGGAGTATGGATTCCATCACAAATAAGATTATCCTTAATTAAGAAGAACTATTTTGATCACATTATCATTGTCTGTCTGAATCTTGAAGGAGTAGGATTGCTCACAGGAATTCTTAACTTTAATGGTCATTCAGTAGCAGCTGACCAGTCTTTATTCTGAGCAGGTGTATTATGTTTTGTAGGTGATTTAGCTAGGTAACCCATCCAATGATGTATTTGTTTTTATTTCTTTTTTGGAAAAAGATCGATGTGGCTGGAAAGAATCTGGAAAGAACGATCATGATTTGGTACAAAAATGTATTCCTTATTCACAAACATGATTATGTATGTATGTATGTACGTATGTATGTATGTATATAACAATGGAGTACATTTCAGGAAAGTACTCCAAAAGTTTTAACAACTTCTTAATGGTTTCTATTCAGCAATTCATGGTCTCTTTGGATTCAAAATGGGATAAAATTAAAATACCTGTGATTTTTTAAAAACTCTGGAGTGTCATACTAGAAAAAAATGTTTTTGTAGTAAGAATGAAAAATTATGAACAGATATTCTAAGTGATTTTTTTTTAGAAATAATAGATGTGGCTGACTAAATTAAGAAAGTTTATGAGAATGAGTTATGATTTGAAGATAATAAATTAGAATCTAAATAGGAATTATTTCTTATATTTGGAAGATAAAAACTGTCTTCATTTAACTTTGTTTTTGCTCATAGAGATAGCCTTTAATTAAATTGCTTTTTAGGCAGAGTGGATCTAAAATGAAACAATTAGCAAGCTCCTATTTGCTGTTTTTTTCTGTAACAGAATTAAGTGAAAAAGAAGAAGCCTTTTCTGAAAACATTTAACTTGTTCACATTAGTTTCAAGAGATCATTATAACTGCATTGTGAGTCAAACTGCCTCTTTCTAGAGCCGACAATACTCACTTTAGGGCAGTTTCCAATGTGCTTGAATCTAGATTCACACTTCAGTGAACATGTCAATTAAAGCTGATCAAGTATTCTACATTCATATGTGTACCTCACTTGACCTTGTGTAACACATAGTTAGCCAATTATGAATAACTTATGTAATAAATTATGTTTTTATATAAAAAATATAATGTTGAATAAATAGGAAAACAATGAAAATAGGAGTGTTTTATTAATTATCCTTGGTGCCATTCAATTAATTGCTGTAGTAGGTCCAGAATGCAAGACAGAGAAATAACACATCAGTTAACTAATTTATATGCTCCCCAATAGGAGAGATGATATTCACATGTTATATAACAAAATGTAAAGAAGAGTATCTTTTTAAAATACTGACTGGTGCATAGCTTTCAATAGTGAATAATCAGAGTGTTAAACAAGTGTGAACAAAACTCAATTAAAATATCTCAGAAAGATATTTTCTCAGCATTAGTTGCATTATATATCAGTCCGTATTATCATTTTTCTTGACAAATATATCCCTTGAATTATGGTTATATGTGCTTCATCTTTTAAAATTATGGTTCCAATTATTTTTTATTTAGCTTTTATAAAAATCACAACAAGATTGATGATATTACTGGCCAGATAAGAAGATATGTAAGGGCAGAAGGTGTTTTTATGTGTTCATTTGAAGGAGCTTGAAGTTTTATTTTAACAGCCTTCTTGCTTGAACTTTGATGATACTGCCTTAAGAAAGCTCTGAATACAAATTGAAAGGTTGACTTTCCTGAAGCAGTTTTCCCAAGCAGATGTGTTGGGATTAGGATAATCAGAAGTCCTCAACCAGGAAATAATGTCAATTTTGGAGCACAGAAAATTATATATAAAATTAGTAGGGTATTAGTTTGATAATGCTCAACTTTTATAATGCTCAACTGTTATAATGCTCAAATTAACAATCAATAGAGTATGTAATTGAGTCATTATTTGTTGGCTGTATGTGTCTTTGGTCTATATTATTTCTATGCTATTTCATGTTATTGAAGATTGATGAATGACTGAAATAAAATAATCCCATATCATGTCATTATTACATTCCAAAATCAAAATATTAAATCTTAAGGATACATTTAAGATTTTTCTTGTATAGTAGTAACTGCCAATCAATTTATATACATTTTTCCTAAATAATTAGACAACTAATTATCCAGGCATAATTAAAAGTGTCACAAAACAAGAGTTGATATATCAAAGAAGCATGGCTAACCCATGCTGCTTTAAAATGGTCAAATGCAGATATTGATTATAGAATAAAAACTCACTTGAAGGTCCTACCTTTTAGATACAACAAGCACCTGGCACAAACAATTAAACTTGAACATCAAATAAATGTTATGCTTTATTATTGCATCTGACTTTCATTTGTAATTGATTTGTTTCCAATTGCAAAACTAATTTTAAAAAGCCAGCACAGTAGACTGCTTTAACAGACGGATAGAATCAAAATCACATGAAGTTTTAATACTACTTTATAATGCCTTGGTAAGATCACACTTGGAATATTGCATCCAGTTTTGGTTGTCATGATATAAAAAAGAGATTGAGACTCCAGAAAAAGTGTGAAGAGCAATAAATGTTATTAGGAGACTGGAGGCTAAAACATATGAAGAATGGTTGCAGGAATTGGGTATGTCTAGCAGTGATGGCAGTGTTCCAATATCTAAGGAGCAATGATAGCAGTGTTCCAATATCTAAGGAGCCTCCACAAATAAGAGGAGTCAATCTGTTCTCCAAAGCATCCAAAGGCAGGACAAGAAGCAATGAATGGAAACTTATCAAAGAGAGAAGCAATATAGAACTATGAAGAAATTTCCTGCCAATTAGAAAAATTAATCAATGGAAAAACCTGTCTCCATAAGTTGTGGGTGTTCCCATATTGGAGGTTTTTAAGAAGAGATTGGACAACCATTTGTCTGAAATGTTATAGGATTACCTGCTTGAGCAGGAAGCCTCCAAGATCTCTTCCAACTCTGTTATTCTGTTAATTACATCCAATGCAGTTCTTCCTTTATCTGTTTTAAAGGTGAGGGGTGCATGATATTTGAACAGCTACATTAATATTCCTTTCTTTTCTTTTTAAATGCTTTCAGTCTTATAGGGACTGAAATGGTACCAAACAGTAGTGGGTTCTAAAACCTGTTGCTACCAGTTCACGCGCGCGCATGCGCAGAAGCATCCCAGGCTGGTGGGCGGAGCCTCCTGCAGCCACCGCTACCAGTTCACAGAACCGGGCCAAACCGGGAGCAACCCACCGCTGGTACCAAACATGGAACTAGGAGTCAGGTTTAATAAACCAAACTTTCAGATTGTTATGAGACAAACCCTGCCAGAGGATGGAAGCTACAGTAACTTTCATGGGATTATCTGATAGTTTGTCCTCTATAATTTAGCCATCTTTTTTTTTCTTTCAAGCTCATTAAACATCTACAACTGCAGAGGGAAGGTGTTTCAATATAATTTGCATTACATCCTGGCACTGTAGTACATGATTTATGACAGACGTAAATTTCATGAACCCTGATGCCTTAAACCAGCGGTTCTCAACCTGTGGGTCATGACCCCTTTGGGGGTCGAACAACCCTTTCATCCCCGCCCCGCTGCCGTGACCCCCACCATGCCCCCTTTGTCACCTCATCGTGCATGGGGAGGAGGCGGGGTGGGTGTCGCAGCGGCGGGGCGGGGATTGCGGCATTAGGAAGGTTGAGAACCACTGCCTTAAACAGTTATCAGGATACATGAGAAATGTTGCTAATTTTCATAATACACATTTTGCTATAATACCTTAGTGTTAATGGCAAAGAGAGCCTTCTGGACAATTAATAGCTTAAGGAAGACTCATTAAAACAATTGATATAAGGAAAGGCAACCCTGCGTGGGGTTTCTAAGAGGTTTCTATGCAAAGGCCATTTTTTGGTTTATCTATCAAACAATGACCTCTATCCTATGACACCAGAATGTTGAATTAAGGAGAAGTTGGCTAAGAAAGGAAGCAGAATAAAGAGAAAGTGGCATGAATGAGGATAAATTGTGCTGAGATGTAGAGAGAACTGAACTCAGCACCACACACTGTAAAGCAAAAGTGAAAGATATTTACTAGGTTCCAGTCCTGCATGAAGATGTCCCCACAGATTAATGGTGGTTGTCCTGAAAAGAATGTTAATCCTTGAAGGCCATTTATCTGATTGTTCATCTGGGTCCTAACCCAGTCTTATTTTTCCCTTCAGTAAATTCATCTGTCACTACTGGATACATTTTGAGGTAAAGGAAGAAGAATAGCATCAACTAGGTAGGTAACAGTCCCTAGGCACCATTGTAATCTCAACAACAGAAGTGAGAACATGATGGAACTTTTGATCAGAATACAATTAATCAGTGCCTGAATTGAATCAAGTTTAAATTGAATCTTGTTCAATTTATTTGAAGTGATCTTGTTTTAAACAAGCCCCCGGGAGCTAAGGTCTCACTAGTTTCAGCACAGTTATCTATTTTTCAGCAAATTTTTCCCAAGTTCTTATTGTCTGACATATAGTTCAGAAATATAACACTAAGGAAATAAAATTTGTGTATTTAGGAGCTCTATATGATACATAATCATAAGTACGTAGCATAATATAAACATTTTCCCTGTCATTTTTTTTTCATATATCACAGCTGGACACTGATATTGTTTCTTTCTAAATATCTACTCTTAGCTATTTGAATCTGAATTATTAAAACATTTGGGGTATTAAAAGTAATAACTTTTGAATTCAGGAGGCAACATATATTTGTTGAAAAAGAATACAGGTAGAAAGAATAAAGTTAAAGTAATCCTCAAAATGCCTCTCTTGTAGTTTTTTCTCTGAAAATTGATAGCCGCCTTCATCCTGTGAACATATAAATAGTATCAGTTTTGTTTGTTTTTTCTTGTATAATTTCTCAATGCTTATTTATGGGTATTGAGCAGTAGGAACTCATTCATTGTTTGGCCAGTAGGGTTGCATATGAAAGGAAATCTAGCATTTTTCTTATCCAGCATAAATTTGTTAACTTGGTTTGTTCCAAAAATTTGTGATTCCAGTCAACACAACCAATGATCAGGTTGCTATAAGGCATAGTGAAATGGCAGCCAAGGTATATGGTTGTTGGTTCAGTTTGTTTTTGTTACATATACCATCTATTCAAAAATTGTATTTATATTTCTTGATATAAAAACAGTACAAATCAAGTTTATTTGCCTTACCAATATGGGACAGAACAGAAACAATGATTTTAAAAGATTTCATTTATTTATTTTTATTAAATAGATTTTTATGGCTGCCTAATTTGCACACAGTGAGTCTAGGTGGGTATTTCTGCTCATTTTATATATGGCTTTCCCTGTCATGTAGAGATTCTCAATGCAACTTGAACTGTTATGCATAATTATAATAAAAAAATCTTTGATGTTACTCATACATTTCTCTACTCCAAGTTATTTTTTAAAGTAACAACTTAAAAAAAAACTGCTACTTATTACTACTACTAATTTTTGGGATAAAAGAGGATTTTTTTCCACAAGTATATATTTCTGTGAGGAATTTTGTCTAGCAATTAGATGTTAGTGTACTTTAATCATTTATGCTATTTTTGGATCCATAATGATGGTTTTTCTACATAAGAAAACTGCAACATGAAAAAAACAAACCACGATGAAGAAAAATTCACATGATATTGAAAATATTCTTTAATGTGTGTTTTCGAACAGATATATTAGGGATATCCACAATTCAAACACATACATCCATAACCTTAAAATAATATTTCCTGCTAAGTGACCACCATAGCAATATTTATTTTATTCTCTAAATGACAACTTTAAATCTCCATTAAGGCCATTGTACCATCCAATCTAAGTGCTGGCAGCTGGTAGTACTAAGCGAACCCCCACGTAACTAATTACTGCATTCATTAATGTTTTCTATTCCCACTGAAATAAATGAACCTGAGAGCAATTTCAATATTTCATGAGGTGTACAGTGATTCAGAAATTGAGCCTGAAGTTAAATCAACATCAAATTATGTGGAATGTAACTTTAAGTTTTCAGTTCAAGTGAATATCTTAAATGCTTCATTGGCTACTACTTAATGTATTAATGTACATTATGGCTTCTAGGTTATCTTTGGGTTCACATAGATTTTCATGGATAAGTGACTTACAGGTATATTACTGTTATTTTACTGATCCTCTGCAATAAGCTTGTTTAACATACTGTTCTGCTGACTAATAGGTGTACTTATCAAATAGAGCCGAGGTGGCGCAGTGGTTAGAGTGCAGCACTGCAGGCTACTTCAGCTGACTGCTAGCTGCAGTTCGGCGGTTCAAATCTCACCGGCTCAAGGTTGACTCAGCCTTCCATCCTTCTGAGGTGGGTAAAATGAGGACCCAGATTGTTGGGGGCAATATGCTGACTCTATGAACCGCTTAGAGAGGGCTGTAAAAGCACTGTGAAGCGGTATATAAGTCTAAGTGCTATTGCTATTGCTAAATATTAAGTTTTATGCTCCTCATTTCTCTCTCGGATGAATACTTAAGAAAAGAACGAGAAGCACTATAAGTTCTTCTCTCAAGATGCATGTAGATGTTTTATAAAATAAATTTTCATTCAAGAAAGAATACTTATAAATTTCTGTAGTTCTGTGATATGCAGAGCTGTTGCTTTCTCCATCAATAGACTTATCAGCTTTTTACTTGAGACTTAGATCTGAATACAAGAATACAAGATCATGTCCTTGGTTAGAACTTGAAATGTAAAGTTTTTACCAGTTCATTTTTTGATGTGAATATTGTCATTTCTAAAAGGATAGAAGGACTTAGGGAATTATGGGGGGAAAGCTTTCACTTTCCATTTGTACATGTATTGTTTCTCTGGTCCACTGATGTTTTTATGCTTTAGTTAAACAAAACAAAACAATAAAATAATAATAGTAAAAAAGATAATAGATGGATGGATGGATGGATGGATGGATGGATGGATGGATGGATGGATGGATGGATGGATAGAGAGAGAGAGAGAGAGAGAGAGAGAGAGAGAGAGAGAGAGAGAGAGAGAGAGAGAGAGAGAGAGAGAGAGAGAAGAGAGAGAGAAAGAAAGAGAGAGAGAGAGAGAGAGAGAGAGAGAGAGAGAGAGAGAGATAACCGGTAGATAGATAATAGACAGACAGACAGATTCAATAGATCAGAAAAGAAAGTTATTTAATACCTTATATTAACCATCATGGATAACAATCTGAGTCTGTTATCATTATCATTCAGCCACAAGGGTTTAAGTATATAATTACATCAGTGAGAGAAAAGTATGAATGAGAGGTACTTCATTCTTACCTGTCTACTCTGTGGTTTCCAAATACGAACAGCAGCAGGTAAAAGTTAAATCTGGCGTAACATATTACTACAGTTGAAAATTAAAGTACCGTAATTCTCTAGGATATTACAATAATCTACAGAATGTTCAGAGAAAGTGCCCTTTCTAAAGATGAGCCCTATCCACTTCATGTGTTATACTCCAAAAGCAAATTGTAATTCCAAAATAATGGACACTTGATAAAATGGAATATAAAATAGCATAAAATCAATTTAAAATCAAAATAAGCAGCAACAAGGCTACCATAGACACTCTATTATTCAATTTCATATTTCATTAAGATCCTTCATTTTTAATTTAAATTAGAGTACATTAAAATTTCCAAGCCACTACACTAGACTGCCATTTATCTGGGAATTTTACATCTAGCTCATCACAGACTATAAACAATTCATTCATGATCAAGTGCTTGCATTTTCAGCTTGTCATTCAGAGAGGTAGCAGTGCATATCATCAAAACCAAAAATTCCATGGGTGCACTTGCAAGTACGTGTGTGTGCGTGTATGATGAAATACTGCTTTGAGTTATAAAAGTAGTTGTAACTACAAGCACGTAATTGTTATTTTGGCTAAAGTGGAGATAGAGAAGTAGAAAGCATGTGTATGAATGAAATAAACAGCGCTACCTGTGATGCTTTCTGACTGCAATGTTGGAATTACGGTGCTCTTCATTATTTGAATGACCAATGCTCCATTCACTTACTGGGTTCCCT
Source organism: Thermophis baileyi (assembly GCA_003457575.1). Classification (NCBI taxonomy): domain Eukaryota; kingdom Metazoa; phylum Chordata; class Lepidosauria; order Squamata; family Dipsadidae; genus Thermophis; species Thermophis baileyi. Next base: position 463,199 of record QLTV01000376.1, read on the forward strand.
ATCTGTTTTTGAGCGGTACAGACTTCTCAGCACTCACCAGAAGTAGACAGTAGGATAGGATAGAAAGTTAAGGATTAATTCTGTATCACCTTTGTGTCTGTGGCTAATCCACAATCACTTTTGTTCCCTAGACAATCACACATAGAACACATATTCTTGGATATGCATTGTGATAGGATGCAGTTAACTAAGCGAAAAGCCTTTGTCTATTCTTATAAGGTATTACCTATAAATAAAATATTACAGTTATAAAACCAGTTTTATTAATTAATGCTCAGGTCAGTTCCCATTTTAGGTATGTTTTCATGTACATAAAGAATATACAAACTACCAACAAAATCTTCCATGATTATAAGTTACTAAATTATTTTGGTGGTTTTTTTTTTTTAAATATACTTAGGCAAACTGTTTGACTATACCTTTATTTAGGAAATAGGGGTGTTATTATAGTTAAGAAAATAGAAAATGTTCCCAGACATTAATAGATTTAAGACATATTTTTGTTGTTGGAAGTTTATAATGAGCATTTTAATCTTTTTATTACAATTTCATTTAATGAGGCTTATAGCTATGATTTTGAAGGCTACAAAAATATTCTGTTCATTTTACAAGCTATTTCTTGATTTTCTTATTAAAATTTTACAGCAACTATTGCATATAAACTAACATTGATAGCAATAGCATTTAGACTTATATATCACTTCACAGTGCTTTACAGCCCTTTCTAAGTGCTTTTGCAAAGTCAGCATATTGCCCCCAACAATCTGGCTCCTCATTTTACTGACCTCAGAAGGATGGAAGGCTGAGTCAATCTTGAGCCAGTGAGAATCGAACTGCCGAACTGCTGTCAGCCAGCAGTCAGCAGTATTATGCTGCAGTACTGCATTCTAACCACTGTGCCACCACGGCTCATAATGCTATCTTTAATTTTATTAGTATTATTTTTAATTATACTATGCTATTCAATCTGGTTTCATTAAAGGAAACACTAGCTATATAATATAATATTATTAATGGATCTGTTATACATTCAAAGAAAATGTATTTGCTCATAGTTGTCTAAAAAGACACAAAAAAGCCTTTTAGGATGGTACAGTTCAAATCTGAAGTTCTACATTTAACCCAAAATGGATTTTTTATCAATTGAATTCAAATTTATTTATTTTAATTATTTGACAAGGACTTATTTTATTGCCTATCAAGACTTCTTAAGGATTTCATTAAGAATATCTTTTATTTCTTATGTTTAATGTGGACTCTTTTGTCAGGTGATTGAAGGACATTCTGAACATAAAAGAGTACATTTTTATTATATGCTGATATTATATTTTATTGATAATTATGAATTCTATGTACCAAAATTTGTTGATGTTATATAATCATTTCTAAATTAGGTCCTTTACTTAATTGGAGCATATCTCATATAGAGAACCAGTTTGTTTTTAAGTGGATAAGATAATAGGCTACAATCTGTGGGACTGTAAATTCTAGTCCCACTTCTACACAAGCTGGATGGCTGTCTCTGAGCCCTAGGAAGAAGGCAAGGACAAACCCCTTCCAATAATCTTGCCCGGAAAACTGTAGGGACTTGTCCAGGCAGGTCTCCATGGATCAATGCTGACTTAAAGGCATCCTCCCCACAAAACATAAAAACCACATATGTTTTCTTTAAAATAAATAAATAAATAAATAAATAAATAAATAAATAAATAAATAAATAAATAAATAAATAAATAAATAAATAAATAAATAAATAAATAAAGTTAATATAAAAGGAAAAATAAAAATAAAAATAAAACTTAAGAACTTAAGGAAAAAAATTCAAAAAAAATTCAAAACAAAGATGGCGGCCCCCATGGACCGGCACTAAATAAATAAATAAATAAATAAATAAATAAAGTTTATTTTAGAGGTAATATATACATATAAATAAAACTTAAGGAAGTTAAAGAGACAAGGGAAGTGCAAAAAGAGGTAAAAGAAAAAAAAGAAAAAAGTGATTTCCAACGTTTTTCAGTGCAATAGAGTACAAAAAAAACCCAACAACAACCAGCATCAACTTTTTGCTTTACATTTCTAAATATTTCTGGCCATTTCTATAACAACAAAATCATTCTAATCATCAAAATCTAAAATTAGAGTTTCATTTTTTAAAAAAAAATTCAAGTACAAAATCCAGAAGTGGTTTCCAAATGGAAACAAAACTAGATAAATTCTTATTTTTAATTAAAAGCAATCAATTTTGAAAAGTGTCTGAAGTATGTATACATTCGCATAAGTTCTAAGAGAAAGAATGTGTGTGTTTGTCTATGTGTATATCCATCTTCTGAAGAACAGAAGAGGATCTTGCCTGCAGCTGATCACAGAGATAAAAAGATATTGTATGAATGGACAGTTTCTCCAATTTTCTCTTTTTGCCAGTAATATAGCCATAGTCCCTGGTTTCCTTAGTAACCCCTCCGTCTCAATTTTAAAGCAACAATCTCAAAGTAGTAGTCAGACAAATCTGCAGAAGGCATCATTCTGGCAGAAGTCCATGTTAGTTCTTTTTCAAATTCTCTGTGTTTATTTATGTGTAAGAAAGATGCCTGGCTTCTTGGCCAGTAGCAAATACAAGAATAGGCAAAAATCTATTATTATTTTTTAAATGAGTGTATAATTTATATAGTATCGGTTATTTTCCCCAAAGAATTTTCCCCAAAAGAAATTGTTATACTTTCAGTGATATTGAGATAAATGGTAGTCTGGGACAATTTTCATTCATCGGGTAAAAATGGGAGATTCTGGAAGTGACTTTTTTTTCTGTTCTATACCTAAATAAGGAAAGAAAATACATCATGACCAATGAAATATAAATTGAATGTACATATTCTGTTCTGCTGTACTTAAATTACCAAACATAGCGACCCTGTGAAGTGATTTGAAAAGACAAATAGGTATGCACACATTCTTTCAAGAGTTCAACATTGCAGTAAATGAAAGGTTCATTGTAGCATAGTTCCTTCTACAGAGATATGTTCTGAATTGTATTAAAAGACAAATTACCTGAATACTACTGTAGTACTACGTTCTGAAGTTTTGGTATGTAGAATTTCCCAAGCCTCTTTTGCATTCCTCAAGGGTATCTTTCAGTTAAAATCTTATTTTTGTTGCTCCCCATGGCACTGTTTTTATTCCTAAGTAAAATAAATTGTTCTGTTGTTCAAAGAAACACCAGTGTTATGAAATTACCAATTTTGTTCTCTGTTGCAATGCTATAACTATTACTATCCATCAGAAAAATAAATAAGCATCTATTTCCTTTCATAGAATTGCTTAGGGCAAAGAAAAGATAAGGGAGGGAAGAAGGAAGGAAGGAAGGAAGGAAGGAAGGAAGGAAGGAAGGAAGGAAGGAAGGAAGGAAGGAAGGAAGGAAGGAAGGAAGGAAGTTTTAGGTTTTTATGATTAAATGTTGTCATAGAAATGACTAGTACTAGTAGTAGTACTTACTATTTGTATTTAATTAAGAGGTTATTATACTTTTATTATGTAATATATTGCAACAAAAGATTTAGAAGGGTGCTGCTTTTTTTCTTTTGCTTTCCCCACTGTTTCCCTTCCTCTTACCTCTTCTCCCCATTGTCTTTATTTTGTATTTTATATTAAGAAAAAAAAGCTAACAAAATTATTTTTAAAAAAGAAATAGATTCTGGTTTACTTTCTACTTTTAATTACTTTCATGATTTCAAAAACTGGACACTAGAGAAGCATTTTAGGTAAAGGAAAGATTTACAAGCCAATGAAATGTTGCAAAACATTATAACAATAAATAGAATTGAAGGGGACTTTGAGGAATGGAATCAGAAAGTAGCCATAATATCAACACAATATCAATAATATCAGTAATGATGTCTGTTTCTACTGGTAGACTCTATGTCCCAAAAATGTAACTGAAGAAATGACAGATGTAGAGGACTTTGTCTGACAAATCAGAGATATATCAAAACTAGACTTAAGTGACAGGTCAAGAGGAAGGGTGTTTCAATAGATCTACAAAAGAAACTGGCTGGGATTTTAAGATTTAAAAGGGAAATAAAAATGATAAACCAAAAAAATACAACCTCGATAATTTTTTTTATTGGATTTACGAAAGAAGCTTGTTAATACCCTGAAGAACTTCATGTAATGGAACAAAGAAGAAATGAAGATAAATTAAATCCTATGACAATATTTGAATTAACTGAAGATAATAAGACTATTAGAAGTAAAAGATAGGAATATTAAGTTGGTTTATTTGATTAAGGTTCAAAAAAAAGTTGTTATTTCTAGCAAACTTTTTCTTTCTCTTCTTTTTTCCCTTAAGTTTAGTTTGCATTAGATTTTACTATTATAAACTTGATGGATGGATAGATAGAATTGATGGATGGACAGACAAACGATAGATGGACAGGCAGATAGACAGACAGATAGATAGATGTAGGTAGGTAGGTAGGTAGGTAGGTAGGTAGGTAGGTAGTTTTGTCCTTCATGAATAAGCTGAATGTTATTTTAAAGCCACCTATATTACAATATTAGGACATAAAAATAAGTTTCTTTCTATGTAGATATTCAACATTTTCAGCTGATGCCACATTATCAAAAGGCTTCCAGTGTGACTCTGTTTAACTTAAGCCATTAGCTTAATAATAATAATAATAATTTATCATATTTATTAAATGTTATGGATGATAAATTTATTAAATTGAACAAATGCATTAAGCCAAACTAAAATTAGCTTCTGAGTTACTGATACTTTTACAATTAATAATTGTCAAATTCCTCTGGGACATGTGACTTGTGCGGTCTTAGACAGAGACTTATTTATGCTTAAAACATTTTCTGAGACAATATTTTTATTTTTACTAAAATACAAATCTATTTCAGGTAAAGACAAGATGAAAGTATATCAAAACAGAATAAATAAAGCTAACTCCTGCTTGTGTTTACTTGAAGAAATAATCTGCCTGTGGTATTGTATGTATATATTACTGTTTATAAAGAAGTTTATAAAGAAGACGCACCAAGATCAACAAACAAGAAATTAACTGTGAAAGAACCAGGGTCAAAGTCAAGGATTAAACTCAGCCTTCCCTTTCAAGCAACACTAAAATCAAGCTGGGATGAGGACAGCATAAAAAAGACATCGTATACAGATCTATGAAGAAACCAACTATTGGACTGGCTGACTAACCTGAGTTGGTGCTCCAAACCTCAGATTGAATTTTGGCTTCTTTCTGGGGAACTACCCCGGCAAGCTTTTGTTCCAGAGACTGTTTTGATTTTGATGTGTGTTCCTTTCCTTGTTATCTATTTGGACTTGGGTGAATTGCTGGTCTGATCTGGCGGCTGTGTGTGAGTTGAAACCTGAAACAGGATTGTTTGTTCCAGACACACACACTTTTCCTGCCTCTGAGAGAGTGAGAAACTTTTGAAACTGTAATGGAGCGACTCACTTCCCCATTGGAGATCGAAGCCTACTGTTTTCCCCTGTCGGAGCCTTCTTGTTTCCCCTCATTGGAAAGGAACAAGGAACTCAGAAACACATTAACAAGGATCTTGGTGACTTGGTTTGTGTCCCACCAGCTCAGTGTTCTGCAGGCCCTGCTGGATATGAGATGTTTCATTGGCAAGTTACATTCATGGGTCTTAACGACAGTCCATATCAAAGCGGTGTTTTCTTTTTGACAATTTATTTCCCTATAGACTACCCTTTTAAACCATCTAGGGTTGCATTTACAACACGAAATTGTCATCCCTATAAAACCTGGGCTAAGTTTCCTTATAGACGATTTACAGACATTTCCCTGCAGACTGCCTTTTTAAGTCACCTAGGGTTGCATTTACAACGCAAATTTTCTTAGACCAGCTTTTAGCCATCTATGGATGTTTTATGTGTGAATGTAGTGGGTTGTCTGGTTTGATTATGAATGGAAGACTATGTCTGATTGGTTGTGTTAGTGCTTTTAGCCATCTATGGATGTTTTATGTGTGAATGTAGTGGGTTGTCTGGTTTGATTATGGAATGTTTATGAATGGAAGGATATGTCTGACTGTTTGTGTTAGTGAGAATGGGTGAGCCGGGGGAGGGAAATGGAGCCCCCTCTGCTGAGTGTATTAACAGAAGCAGATGGGGGCCCAGATCTGACCCTGGGCTTGGTATGAATGATATTTCTGGCCTTCCGGATAGAGGGGGGGCAGTGAGGTGGGGGATGGGATCGCAAGG